>PVJL010002824.1:0-179345 GCA_004026885.1 Lyroderma lyra | reverse complement strand
GTGTGTGTGTGTGTGTGTGTGAGCGTGTGGGTGTGTATGTGTGTGTGTTCTCTAAGGCGATAGAAGGTTTCTGTGCTATGTCCTTCACTTCCTTCTGAGCCCTTACCAGAATATTCTGTAATGACAGTATGTTTACCATCAGTCACTTCAAGTCAATGTAGACTTTTTATACCACGTGCCTTGAATTCTTCCAGCATTTACCCAATTCTAAGGCATTATTATGTATTGCTACAGTAGCATTCCACTTCCAGTAGTAAAGTCTATATTAGTTTTATAGGAAGACCATAACAACATAACAAATAACCACGATGTGATGACTGAAAACAACAGAAATGTATTCTCTCACAGTTCTGGAGTCAAAGTCTAAAATCAAGGTATTGGCAGGACCACATCACCTCCGAAGGCTCTAGAAAAGATTCTACCTCTTCTAGCTTCTGGTGACTCTAGATGTTGTTTGACTTACAGCAGCACAGCTCAACTCTCTGTCTCCATCTTTCCATGGCCTTCTCTCAGTGTCTGCATATTTTCTTTTTTGGTCTCTTATAAAGACACTTGGCATTGGATTGAGGGCCCACTCTAATCCAGAATAATCTAATCTTGAGATTCTTACCATAATTATATCTACAAAGACTATTATTTCAAACATGGTCATGTTCTGAGGTTCTGGATAAACAAATTTTTAGCGAACATTACTGCAGATATTTTCAAGTAAAGCATTTTTTAAAATATATTTTAAGTAGATCTAAGCTCACTGTTATGGAAAATGTCAAAGTGAAACCTCTCTGTAACACTTATTTCTATGCCTCTAACATTACAACAGAAAGATCAGGGATGAAAATTTAATAAAAACCAATACATGAAAATTCAGGTCTGAAAATTGAAGCTAAATAAACTAAAAGGTGAGAGGCTTTTATGATTTTTGTTTTCTTCCTAACATTGCAATAACATTTTTAATTATATTTCTAAGGGCATAGGTAGAAAAATATCCTAACAATATGACAAGGCACAGTAAACACAAATGATTAAGGTCTAACAGTGTGACTGCTTGAGGACAATGAAAACAACAAACCCCATGTCACCTATTCACACTGAGATACAACATTCTGAAAAATAACTTCTTTTATTTTTTTTTTTACAAGTTGCTACTGCTTCAAGGCACTGAAGAAAATTTTGCCAGGATAAAAAGAATGCTTTGGTTATCTTCTCCTTGAGATAATGAGAAGAAAATTGGAACTCCCCTTTATTCCTATTTCAGTGCCTATTACAAGAATGTAGAATGGCTATTGAGATGGCCTTCAATAGTATGAAATCTTGAAGCTATACTTGGAATATGTCTAAATTCTTACATTGTTGATAGAGAATTTCTAATGAGAATTAACTATGTTGTGGTTGATTCTAGAGAGCACAAAAGTTAAGCAGAAAAACTTAGCCGTGAATTGATTATTTTCATCCTCATTGGTAGCTCTAAAACACAGCAAGTGAACCACGTGGAAAATAAATCATGACAGATGTTTCTCAATGGTAATAACTGTCAGTTATAATGAGCTAAAGGCACATGCTTAATTTTGACCACAACCAAGTAGAGAATGCTATAGTCAGAGCCAGTCATAGGGAAATTAGGAGTTTGTATTTGATAATCAGTATTAGGCGATGGTCTCCTTTCCCACCTTGTGTTTATTTTACAGAACCCATCACCCTAACCCAGTCTTCATGTTATTCCCAAACAAATCCATGATACTAACATAATATAATAATAGTCTTCATATTTGATCACTATCATTATTTTTCCTACCTATTATAGTTTTCTTACTTCTCTATGAACTAGAGAAAACATACATCGACTCTCCATGCCAATGATAAATTTACCTTATAAATAAATAAATCCTTGCTAATTTGATAATCATCTAGTCAAAAGCAGTGGTTTTGCTATCCTGAAGAGGAACAGAAGGGAAGAATTACCGTGGAGCACAAGAAAACTTTGGGGAGATGATGAATATGTTCATTATCTTGGTTGTGGTGATAGTTTTACTGATGAAGGCGTACATCCAAAATTATCAAATTGCACACATTAAATATACACAGTTTATTGTATATCAAATATATCCCAATAAAATGAACAAATAAATTTATACTAATTAAAATTATCAATATACAGTAAAATTTAAATTTTGATTCCTTAATCACACTAGTCATACTTCAAGTGTTCAAATGAATTATCAGAATCTACTATGTTTTACAGCATAAAGAGAACATTATTATCATCACAGAAAGTTCCATTGGACCACACTGGTTTAAGCAGGATATGAACCCCCAGGTAAGGTACCAGCTTAACAGGGGACTGTGATCTATGAATGTAGTATAATGAGGTGAGTGAGGATAGGGGATGGTCAGATGATGGAGTTAGAAGAGATGTCTAAGGGAGATAGAAAAAGAGAAGATGGCATGACAAAAAGAACTCAAATGATAGTCTCACTTTCCTTACTGTGAAAGCTCTAAAATATGATTGTAGTTAACTTTAGCGAATACTGAAAAAGGTGTTTTCTAAAGTGAGTGTAATATTTTAACCATTTATTGTACATGGGTATGAACACTACTTGTGATTCTAATTGATCTACGTGCCCAGTGACAGTTACCTGCTTTGTCATTTAGCTTTTTTAGTAGAAGTATAGTAGTAAAATTGGAATTTAATTTTGTATTTCCCTGATGAAAAATCATATTGAACCTATTTTCCTATGTATTTGGCCATTTGGATATATCCTTTGGGAAGTTTTTAGTATCTCACCTATTTTTAAAATGGTTTTGCTATAATTTTTGTCATTGATTTAGTGTTCTATAGGTTTGTAATATGAGTCTTTTGTTGATTACATGTATTGCTAGTATTTTCCCCCACTCTAATGCTATCACTCTTGATGAAGATATTTGAAAAACAAAAGTTTTAAATTTTAATGTAATCTAATATAGTAATTGTTAACTTTATGGTAGTACTTTTCATGTTGTATTTTAAAATCTCTTTCTACTTAAAAAATACTGGAAACTCTGTTTTTCCAGTTAAAAGTTTTACATTTAGACCCATCTGGCATTAAATTTTGTGATTTGTGTAAAGAAGGAATCAGGATTTATTTTTTCATGTAAGTATCCAATTTACCAAGAAACATTTATTGAGAAAATCATAAAATAAGTTAGCATATGAATTTAAAAAATAATGATTTTCCCCCACATATATTAAGAACGACATTATAGTATGTCATTCAGAGATACAGGTTTAATTGCAGCTGGAGTTGTGGGACAGGAAAAAAGTCAAGGTCACAATCAGTGGAATGTGTGTTGAATTCACGAAAATCCAATAGAATAGAGATGGAGTGCAGAGGAGGAAGAGAATGGAAACAAATAGAAGTTTCTGGAACTCATATCATTAGGGATGAAAGAGAGGAAGAACCAGCGTAGGAGACAAAGAACATATGCTCACATACGAGTAAGTAAGACCACTTGTCAGAATTTCTGAGGTAGTTTTAAGGCGTGGAATAGCCCTTATCTTCCAGTAAGGATTTCACTCTTGAAGAGTTCGTGTGACAGGCTTCAGCAACCACTGAGGAAGTGTGTGGAAGTGGAGGTTGGAAGTATAGATCTCTCTTTTTTAATAACTTTGGCCGGAGTCTGAGACTACATCAGGTCAAATCAAAGCTTTTTGTTTAGCTAAGGTAGGACTGAGTGTATTTGTGAGCATAAAAATAGTATTTTCTTAACAAATGGTGTTAGAACAATGGGACATTGTTTTGTGTGTGTGTGTGTGTGTGTGTGTGTGTGCGCGCGCGCGCGCGTGCTGTCTAGAAAAGTATCCAGCCATACAATATGAAAAATAAAGGCATTTATGGCTGCACTTTTTTTCTGGATAGCCCTCATACATGTATACATACACAGACCTTACACTCTTCAAAAAAAAATTCACCCAAAAGAGATCACAGCCTTAAATGTTACATGTGAAGTTATGAACTCTTAGAAAATAGAGAAAAAAAAATCTAAATGACCTTGAATTTGATGATGACTTATTAGATACAACACCAAAAGCACAATTCTAAAGAAATAATAGGTAAATAGGACTTCTTTGAAGTTAAAAACTCCTGCTTTGTAAAATACAATCAAGATAATGAAATAATAAGCCACTGACTAAAAGAAAATATTTGCAAAAGATATTTCTGATAAAGGACTGTTGCCAAAAATAAATAAATAAAAGAAATACAAAGAACAGAAACTCAACAATAAAAAAATGAGCAACCTGATTTTAAATATGGGCAAAAGATCTGAACAGACACCACAGCAAGAAGATATGTAACAGCAAATAAGTACATGAAAAGATGCTCAACTTAATATGTCATTAGGGAATTGTCAATTAAAAACAATAATGAGATGCCACTACACATCTATTAGAATGGCCAAAATCTGGAACACTGACCAAATGCTGGAACCACCAAATGCTGTTGAGTATTTGAAGCAACAGGAACTCTCAAATGGCCACCATAGAAAACAGTCTGTAAATTTCTTACGAAACTAAATACACTCTTACCTATCAATTGTGCATTAGTATTTATCCAAAACAGTTACAAATGTACATCCACAGAAAAACCTACACATGGATATCTATAAAAGATTTATTCAAAATTGCCAAACCTTGGAAGCAACTAAGCTGTCTTTCAGTAGGTGAATGGACATACGGTGATACGTCCCGATAAGGGAATATTACTCAGCACTGAAGATAAATGAGCTATCAAACCATGAAAAGACATTGAGGAAACTTAAATGCATATTACTAAGTGAAAGAAGCCAATATGAAAAGGCTACATACCCTATGATTTTAATTATATGACATTCTGGAAAAGGCAAAATAAGAAAACAATTAAAAAAAAAATCAGTGTTTTAAAGGGGTGGGGGTAAATAGGCATGAATTGATGGAGCACAGAGGATTTTTAGGACAGTTATTATAAATTACTCTATAAGATAATATAATGATAGGTATATACCATTATACATTTGTCGAAACTCATAGAATATACAATAACTAGAGCAACGGTTCTCAACCTGTGGGTCATGACCCCTTTGGGGGTCGAACGACCCTTTCACAGGGGTCACCTAAGACCATTGGAAAACACATATCAGATATTTACATTACGATTCATAACAGTAGCAAAATTATAGTTATGAAGTAGCAACAAAAGTAATTTTATGGGGGTCACCACAACATGAGGAACTGTACTAAAGGGTCACAGCATTAGGAAGGTTGAGAACCACTGAACTATAGTGAACCCTCATGTAAACTATACACTTTGAGTGATTGTGCTAGGTCAATGTAGGTTCATGGTTTGCAGAAAATGTGTGAGGTTAATAGGTGGGGTGTAGGCATGGGGATATGTAGAAACTTTCTGCACTGTATGCTCAATTTTGTTATAAATGTAAAACTGTTTTAAAAATAAAGTCTATTTCAAAAAAGTAGGTAAAGAGGAAGACCAAGGACAGTAGAAAATGCAAGGAAGTAAGTGAGTAACTGATGGAACAAGAGATAAAAAGTGTGTGTGAGAAAACAACTGGAATCATATTTGGTATTCATCTACTTTTAAAGAAGATGACAAAAAATAGATAAAATATATATTCTCCTAAATTTAGGGGGTAACATCTGAAAAGTTCTATAACAATACTTGTCTTAAAGAATTATTTTAGGATACATATATGTATTACCATAAAACAGCAACAGATTACCAAATCAATTATATGGTGAATATATAGCATAACATTTTAAAATATAAGCAATTTTAAGACATTCATCCCAAGCAAGTAACTCATCACCCCGACCCATGCTCCCAGCCCCCTAGTATAACTTAATGAGTCTAAAGAAAGCTAATCAAACCAAAGCCTGGATCCTAGGTAGGGGAATTGTATTTCACTGTTACAAAATCTTTTTGCAACAGAGTAAACATTAAAGTCACCTGATTTTGCTAAGTGGATCAAGTAGACTGCAAACTACCTTATAAAAAACAAACCCAAGTTTCAATACTAAATGTACAATGGAAAAGACATGGGAAGCCAGCAGACCAACACCATAAAAGATAGCTATGGTATTGAAATAATCCTTTGTGGGGAAGGTTTTAGAAATTCTTATCATAGCATTTAGCCATTTAGGATTAAAAGTCAGAACAGTCATAGTGGGTATATAATAGGCACTGGGATCAAAAGTATTAAGTTTGAAATCACTTAGCTAATCAAATCCTCCCAGGATCATCCCCCAGTTACTTAGAAACTGTTCAACAGGATTCAGTTTTCACTGTGCTAGAACTGTAACCATGTTCAAAAGGTGAGTAACTGTGGGTAAAATAACAGTTTGGATTTGAATAAAATTTATAACATGAAAATTGCTTCTACATATGATTTCTTATGTGCTTATCATCTTAATAAAATTATTTTTTGTCCTGCCCATTTCTCTGTCTTCTCTTCCTAGTTCCCTTAATCCCTGATTCTTGGTATCTCCCTCTGCCTCCCTCTCTCTCTCTCACACACACATTCACACTCATACACACACACATGCGCACACTTACAAAAACAAATATACACACACATGCTCAGGAACAATCATTTTCATGACTATAATTCTAAATTAGCTTCCTCGCCTGTGATTTTCTCTTTGGCTAATTTTGAGAATCATTTCATATTTATTATTGCGATATATTTGTTTAGATAGGGCAAACAAAAAATCTACAAGTATTCTGCTTTCTGGAGGACTTCAGTTAAAAAAATGAAAACAAATATATTTATGTGTGTGTTTACTCATTTCTCTATAAATAATTCAACTAGACTTTATTAAATGCATATAGTGATCCCAGCACTGTACTTTTTCCCCATTTGAGCTAAGAAGAGTGGGTGATGAACTTTGACTTCAAAAATTTTGTAATCTAAGTCTTTAAAAGCATGAATATTGCTACACTGAATCAAAGCATTACCTTATTCAGTGATATGGTACTTCTGACAGGTCATCATCTACTTGTTATGTGGAAACTGGAAGTGTGTATATGAACCATTTTTATAAAACCACAGAATAAAATATGCATAAACATTTTTAAATATTATAACTATCTTTAAAATAAAACATTAACCACAGTAGTGATTTTATAAGAAGTTTCATAATTTATTTTTAAATGAACTGAACCTATTGGTTACAGTGAATGTGGTTAATTGGTATAAAATGAGCATTACTGATCAAGGGCTCACTGCCCAATGCATGCAGAGGCCAGGACGATGGCACTGGCTTTAGTAAAAGGAAATACTTTATTTGTGAGTCAACTGGCAAGGAGGCAGGAGTTAAACTAACCAAGTTCTGGGAAAGATAAACAAAGGAGGACGCAGAAAAATCATTTCATTATATTCATTATATACCAATATGTTCTCAATAGTCTAAGAAAAGTGTTATCATAAAGCTCTTAGTTGAAGATACAAAGGGGTATTTCCTCACTAAGAGGACTAAAATTACTCTAAAATAATATCTGTTATTGCCTCATAAGAAAGCTTAAAAGAAATTCTCAAAAGTATAAAATTGTTTTCAGGTAACTAGACTGTGTCTGAGAATGAAGATAAAGAATACTCAAAGGAATATCAAAAAGTTCAGTGTTCAGTGGCATAACATATATGTCTGGGGCCCATTAAAAATTAATAGGCATGCAACAAATAAGAAAATATGACCAATGAATAGGAAAATAAATCAATGGAAAAAGACCCAGAAATGGCAGAAAGGATGAAATTATTAGAAAAAGACATTAATACAGCTATTATTAAAATACTCTGTATTTCAGGGAATATACATTTTTTACATTTTTTTTTAAATTTTTCCTTTTTTTTTTTTTTTTTGCTTTTTGGTATGTGGGTAGCTCCCTGGCTGGGACTCGAACCCAGGCCGCAGCGCTGACAGCACCAGCGCCGAAGCCTTAAGCCACTACACCACCAGGGAACTCCCTGTATTTCAGTAACATAGATAAAAGCATGAACTCATTAAGGAGACATGGGAGATATAAAAAAGACAAAAATTAAACTTGTAGGAATAAAAACATATAATATTTGAGAATAAAAATTATATGAGATGAAATGAACAGATTAGATGTTTTGAAGAAAAGGTTATTGAATTTAAAGTATTAACAATAGACACCATTTGAAATGAAAAATAGAGAAAAACTAAAATACATTAACCAGCGATCAGTGAGTATCTGATACATCTGGTTCCCCTCGGACACCATACATAGTTATTACAATGTTATTTACTATAGGCCCTATGCTGCATTTTACATCCCCGTGACCATTCTATGACTATGAATTTGTACTTCTTGATTTCTTCCCCTTTTTTACCCACCCCTCCAGCTCTCTTCCCATCACCCCAACAACTCTATACCCATTTCATGCCACACAAAGTTACTGCAACCTTACTGACTATATTCCCGTGTTATACGCCATATCGCCATGATTATTGCCTTGTAACAACTAAACTAAACTTTTCAAAACATGTTTTTGTTATCAATAAATGCCAAACTCAAATATTTGAATTTTTACAATGTATTCTTCTAATGTTGAAATGTTAAATAAATCTAAGTAAAGTATGCACACGAGAGAAAAAAGTAATGGAATCAAAGAAAGCATAGAAAAATTTAAGGGAAAGCTCATTTTTTTTGAATCATTAACATAATAACAGCCCTTGTTTACTAAGTACTTACTGCATTTCAGCACTGGGTTAAACACTTTATATGCAATATTTTACTTAATATTCAGATAATAACCCATTGAAGAAGTTAATGTCCTCATTTTGCTTGTAAGAAATTTGAGGTTTAATGAGGTTAAGTCATTGCCCATGGCTGCACATCAAATAAGTGATAGAGCTGGGATGCAAATTCAGTCTGTCTAGCCCCAAAGGCACGACTCTGACTCTTAACCACTAGACTGTGCTATCTCTTGAGAAGACATCTAACCTAAGTACATCAAGCAGTGAAGTACAAATACAAATATAAAAACAGATTGGCATGCCTGAGGACGCACAAGACCATGAATGATTCCAATTAAAATGATCTTCACCAGTGAACAACTTATATTGTTTTCTATCACATACAGACTAATCATTATTCGGTACTCAAAGTAAATTGTATATAATTATTTATAAAAATGACCATGTAAGAGTACTATAAAAGTATTTATGTTCTTTTTATATTACTTATGCACTCTTCATTACACACTATGTGAATTTTGCTATATTGACATTTCTATTAAATTTTCTAAAATATTAATTTACTCACCTAAAAGTTTACTATCACTTTAGAGTTCATCAAACTTTGCATATAATTTAAATAGAAATTTCTTTTAAGCATCATTATATACTTTTCCGCATCAAAATTTAGCTATCCCATTTCCCACATTTTTTTTCTGTATTGTTTCTCATTTTTAAACACTTTTGTATTTTTGTGTTTTATTAAAGATTGTACTTTTGATACAAACAACTCACTCAGTAACAAGCACTTTTTAAAAGTCTAATCCATTATGAAGATATGTAAAAATGAATTATTTTACCACAACACTATTAGATATGAAAGAAATATTATTATTGTATCTAATAGGATTTCTGTTTGGCTGTAACAGAGTTCTGACTAAAGAACATAAGCAAATGGTTATTGATTTATCTCCAGGAGCAAGAAATCCATAGAAAGTAAAATAGTAGTTTAGGAGAATTGAAGAGTAAATGGAAAAGGCAAGTGTAGTACAACTGTGGCTCAGCATGAAGAGCCTCTTGATAGAGATCTTGATTTTAAAGTGAGTTCTTTCATTTTGTTCATTTGTTTACTGTTTATCTTCTCCATTCAAATGTAGATACCATTAGGAAAGAGAATTTTATAGCTGTGTTTTTTTTCTTCTTATAACCTTGTTGCCTAAAAGAGTGTGTGGCAAAGTAGAAACTCAGTAAATATGTGTGACATTGTCCCTACCCAGGTAAATAATGGGTGTCATCTTGTTTTTATGGGGGGGTCTATTTCCTCATCTGTTATTTATCATAACAACAAAACTGATATTAATGACATATCATTGGGCAGGGAGGGGTATTTTCCTGGCTGGGAATCGAACCCAGGCCGTGGCGTTGAGAGCACCAAAGCCTGGCCACTACACCACCCGGGAACCCCCCTTATATCATTTTAATCGGCCCTTTAGGTGGTTTCTTAGCATCTGATTCTCTGTTAAGAAGAACCTGAAATTACATGCCTGTGAAGGTAGTTTATAGGGAATGGTTTCAAGCACTGGCAGCAGGAGGCTGGCAGGAGTGAAACAGAGAAAGCAAAATCTTTCTTTGGTTGGCTTCCACGGTGGGGCAACTCAGGCAACATCTCACCAGCAGAACTCTTTAAGGAATGGTAAAAAATGTGCTTCAGACTAGTTCACCTAAAGAAAAATAAATAAATAATTGTTTATCTGCTAATTCTAGTACCCCGTCAGTCAATGATTACATTATAGGAAATTAAGCCCTTTTACTTCCAGGTTGCAGTGGTGAGTGCTAGGTGTAGTCTTTGAGGTATCCACTGCAATGTCTGAGAAGCTATGGGGAAGAAAGCTAGAGATAGAAGACTCTCCAGAGACACACCTGCACGAAGACAGCTACCTTCCTCACGGCTGAAATAAAAGACTACGTGACAAGACTATGTGCCTGTACTTCAAAGTGTGATCCCATTTGTAGAATTAAACTTCATACTTCTCCACATTGTACTCCTTCACACACAATGTGATTATTTTGGTATTTTATTCATTTAGTCTATTATATAAAAGACATTTTAATAAGTGCTGGAATACAAAGGTGAACAAGACATAGTTTCTGTCATTGAGTGGCTTACAGTATAATGCAGAAGACAAGTAAAAATGAAATTACAATACAGTGCAATATGTGCTACAATATTTGCTAAATTCTAGATGCTATTAGAGAACCTAGGAAGGGTAAATAGTCTAGATTTGTGGGAGTTGGGAAAGGTCCTCCAGTTCACATTAAGTCTGTCTTAATAACTTATGCTGTGTACCATTTTGTTTAAAATCTTTCTAATTCTTTGAAAGTAGATAAAATGGAACTTACTTTATTCTATTTTTTGAACAGCATAAAACTCCGGTAGAATCACCTTTATCTAGCACATATCTTCTCTAATGTGTAGAAAATTATAGATTTTACCATTGGGACATGAAATACCTTTTAAAATATACTATCCCTTATTTTCTTATTCTGGATGTTTCAGATAAAAAAAAATGTTCTCAGCTTTTTGATATTTTAGCAATGTTATCTAATTAATCTCATTTTCAAAATCTACTGATAAAAACTATCTATGATGTTGATCTGTAATTTTAAATATATTCATTATGCTAAAAAATCTTTAATGTAAAGTGCCTCAACCACATTCAATGTCAAGCATGAAATTAGAAAAAGAGTATCAAAATAATATATTGCTTATCAAAATGACGATCTGTGATTACACATAATGCCTTCTAAACATATACAACTCAACATAATGAAAATTATTCAGCAATAAGACAATGTATTTATGTATTTAAGCTGAAAAGTATTTATGTATGTGTGTGTGTGTGTGTGTGTGTGTGTGTGTGTGTGTGTGTGTATTCTTGCTTGCAAATACCTGCTTTGCGTTAGAATATATTTATGTCACTTAAATCCTCACTGTTATTAATATACACAAAAAAATCACAAATTATAAATCTTCTAAGGAAAAATCTTACTATATAGAGAAAAGATTAGACAGCAAAATCTTTGAAATATGTAGTTTTTCTCCTAATACTATAAAGGTCTTAATTCTGTAAATTAGCACTTGATAAATTCACTCTAGAAATTAAAATTACGGTATAACTTGTAGTTTCAAAATAGCTCTATTTTAAAAATTCTTTTTATGTTGCATCCAGAAGAAAATTAGTATTTTCAAATTTGCTCTAAATGAGGATGTTTTGTTGACAAGGGGGTAAATTTAACATTACTTTACTTGTCAGAACTTTGGTAGCCCAAAGAGACACTGAGTTAAATTGTTCATAGAAAAATCTGAGGAAGTGACAAATTTAATGGTTTAAAAAATAGATAGTTGCTTCAGATTATTAAATAGTGCACTTTCAAGCCTTTCACCTGAACTTACATCTGGAAGTCTTCGTGTGTCATTCTGGCTTGTCCTGTAATCTTCTGTGGGCAGTGTGGCTTTATACGATAACCTTCTGTGTCAACACACAAAATAGAACACCTTGAAGAAGAAAGATGAAGCTCAGGCTGCAGAGGTTGTTGGGTGCTCAGGCCAAAGTATGTGCAGAGGTTTGAACACCAGCTATGGGTATGCTCAGAACTTCGTATCTGATCTCTTATACTTAAAAGCAGATCATCAAGAAGGAATGGTCAAAGAGATAGCATTTTGGAATTTGTTTCTCTCAGAGGTAGGAGCAGGAACTTGGAGAATGAACATGTGTTCTCCCAGTTATTAGTTCAGAAATACCTCCCACGGACTGGAAAATTTGAATTTACCCATCAGTCTGGTCCTTCTGATTTGTCCCTCTGTCCTGTACGTGAGAATTGTAGTCTGCACACAGGACAGTCATCTTTTACATGGATCATCTCATGAGCCTATTTACAAAATCCCATCTTAAACAGGGAAAACCCCCAAGTCTTCTGTAGAGTACATGGCCCTGAACTACCTCTCTAAATCTCATTTCCTACGATTTCCCCCTCGTTCTCAACCACACTTAAACAAATGCACAAAGCAACTCATACACTAGTAGTGTCTGTACTGCTGTTCCCTCTTCTTAGAGTTCAGTTCCCAGACATCTTTATGGTTTCTCTCTTAATTGGTTCAGATCTCTGCTCCTATATCTCCTCACCAGAAGGAACTTGCCTGCCCATGGATATAAAATGCCATTCTCTCTATCACTGCTTTTGTCTTTCTTTGCTTTAGTCTTTACAGCACTTACCACCTACCATAATAAATACGCATTTATTTTGTGAGTGTCTTTTGTTTCGAACTAACTTACCTGTTTTGTTCAATGATATTCATACCTCTAGCATCTACAACAGTTACTGGTACACAGTTGATACTCAATAAAGAGTTGCTGAAATATAGTGAAGCATGGAAGAAAGGGAGAGAACTAGGTGGGTCTAACGAAGATGCTCAATTTTATTAGCACTATCAGGAAGCTTATAGCCTCATTAGTCATAGCAAAACCACAATCATTATGAAAATTCCCTCCAGTGGCAAATATGATCCATCAGACTGTCCCAGTATGAATTTCACTTGCCAAAGCCATTATCTTTATTCAGGAGACAGGAGATTTTATTGAAGTTTAATCAGGGAATTCTATACCATGTAAGCTTAGAAACATCCATGTTATGACTTCAGCACACTATTCATCTCTTTCTGGGTCATTGGATATGTCTGATACTAAGGGTAACACAATAAAACTTGGCTTTATGGAATTTTCTAGAACCATGGACCTCTGCCCAACTGGAACAACGCTAATGATTAGAATTTATTTATGACCGGACTGGACTATATGGGACACTGACAGGAAAATGTCATTGATTGTAAAATTTCCCACAGTTTCTCTCAAAGAAATCTGTGCTGCTAGATTCTTTGGGAGAAGAATCTGTGTTTTCACTTCAGCAAATACTCTTTTAGGAATTCCTAATTCTAGACCCCGAACTTCGTACTCTGGAAGACCCAAGTTTCTATCTCAGTCCTGCCAATCTCCATAACACTAGGTTAGAATTTGAGAAAACTAAACCCTTTTGGCCTATGAAATGCATTAAATATCTGCCCTGCAGGGTGAATGAAAAAGTCAAATTAGTGATGTGCACAAAATATAAATGATATGCCTGTGCCTGGTACAATGCAAACTATTTCAATAATGTCACCCAATTTATTTCTCATTATTTAACATCACATTCTAAATTATTGCATGGATCTAAAAGGATTTTTAAAAAGGCAGTATAGAGTTGAGCAAAATGAGATTTCCTATTAAGTCCTCAGGTCAGCAATCGTGTGCTTTCTCTTTACTGACGTTATGTGCACCTGAGATTCATGGAGAACCTTGGATTATTAATATGATCCACGATGAAGACAAATGCATTGTGAAATGAACTGCTCATAACACACAGCTATTCCATGGCAGAGCTCTTCCTGAAATATATTTTTATTCATTTGAAAAGGTCTGAAATGCAATTTATTTTCTTTATTCCAAAACATTAATATTAGAAAATAATTCACTCTTACTCCCTCTATCCTCTTCTCATCTTCAAAAGTCATTGGGACAGAGTGAAGTTGTAAACCTTTGGCAGCCTGGGGTTGATATCTGAGGTGACCTGGCTTCTTTTCTTATTTTTCTTGATGGTGCCCTGGCGAGAAGTTTGGAATTATTTTTATGTTCACAGACATGCCTGAGGCGACACAGAGCTCTGAGAACTCTTCTGGCTGCTGTGGTCTCAGAAGTCATTTTAGAAGTTTATTATTTACGTTGATTGACCTTTTCATGTTAGAACAAGTGATGTGAAATCATGATTATCAGTAAGTAAGCATCTATTACTTCTACTTGGTATTTCCCAGGCAGACATTATTTTTTAATTTCATTAGGAGTGTCTTTTGCTCCCTCAAGGGGAAGTCAGACTGGGTATCACTGAAAAGTTTGTAAACTTTACTCTCATTTTGTGAATAATTCCTAATACGAAACCAAAATACAGGAGCTTCTGGTGCCCTAACCTCCACTCATCTTAACTTCAATCTATTTGCTACCTTATCTTCACTCATATATTAATATCTCATGTGATAAAAGATGCTTTTAGCTGCAAGATCCCTACCTTTAACAATAACTTACTACTCTTGATGTTAATGTGTGCTGTTATGTAAAACTCACGAATTAAACATATATGCAAAATATAATGTAAATGTACATTATACACATTAACACATATACACATATATCTTTGCCAGACTGCCACCAGCCCCTATATTGAGATGTGTACATGACTTACATTGTACTTTCTCCTGGTAATTCTAGAGATTTCATGTACACGTTCTTCAAAGCAAAGTTCAGGCAGGCATCTGTTTCCATTGCTCAAAGAAAGTCCCCTTAAAAGACAGATTGTGCAGTGCACATGGCTCGGCAGCTTGGAAAATGTAGTTCTTACAAAGATCTATTAGTTACATATGCCAGATCTATAGAACAAGAAAGTTCTCCACCACGAGTCATCCCGAGATTAAGATGAGGGAAATGGTATTAACATCTGAATTTTCTCCTCCTGGGTGACTCAGAATGGAGAATTTGGGAGGGGTGAGGGCTCACATTTTTCCTAGTCGAAATTAACCCTCATTCTTTTATCTGATATAATGTAATCTTTGATAAGGGACAAATCACTAATAAGGTACTTTAACAGGTACATTCCCCGTACTCTCTAATACAATTTAATCTTAACTAAACCCCAAAGAATCTCTAAATGCTGAAATTTTAAATGTAATGAAAATTCAGTGAGGAATATGTTTCCCAGGAGTGCTTTTGTTTTAGTTGGATTTTTTCAGATGACTATCTTGTGTCCTGACATGGTAGGAAGGGCAAAGGATCTTTCTTGAGTCTTTTTATAAAGGCATTTATCTCATTCATGAAGGCTCTAGCCTCATGTCTAATCACCATCCCAATGCCCCACCTCCTAATATCATCACATTGGGCGTTAAGGTTTCAACAAACGAATTTGAGAGCAGGGTACAAATATTTAGCCTATAGCAAATCTTACTATCACTATTTCTATTCAATATTAAATGAGAGGTGCTGGGTAGCACAGTAAAATTTAAAATAAATAAACAATAGGTTAAGAATCCCTTTACAACAACATTCAAAATATGAGCTACTTATAAACATATCTATAAAATATGTGAAAGATATTTACTGATGTAAATTATAAAGGCTAATTGAAAGTTTTAGAGAAGACATAAATAAAGAGACATATTTGTTCCTGGACAGTAAAACACAGAAGTCATTTCTCTCCAGATTCATCTATGGATTCATTGCAACTCCAATCAAAATTGCAATCGGAGTTTTTGTGGACTTTGAAAAGCTGCTCCTAAATATTTTACGAAATACCAAAGGGCCAAGCCAAGACAAAGCTCTTTGAAGAAAAAAAGCATTATAATGGGACTGGTTAAAATAGTTAACAGAGCTTATTTATAAAGCTATAATAATTAAGGTAGTGTCCTATTTGTGCAGAGCTGGAAAACTCTCTACACATAAAGAAAGCCCAATATATATAAAATTTCATTTATATATCTAAAACTTGGTTGTAGCCAAATTGGTATTGTAGATCATAGGTGTAAGGATAGATAATAAATGGTAATTAGACCATTGATTTTCTACTCAGGAATCAAAAATAAATCAGTATCCTACATTATACATGAATAATGATTCCAGGCATATTAAAGACTAACTTATATAAAAACAAAACTTTTACAACATTAGAAGAACATTTAGAAGACTATAAGAATAGATTGTTTCTTAAGCATAATACAAAAATCACAAATCATAAAAAAAACTTCTCTTTATTAAAAGATACCACAAAGGTAGAAAAGATAAGTCACAAACTGAGAGAAAATATCTGTAACATGTATAATCAAAAAGGCTTAGCATCTTTTGAATCAACAACAACAAAAATCCAATAGTCCCACAAACAATGGGTAAAAGTATAAATAAATATTTTATGAAAGAAGCCCAAATGTCTAATAAACATAAAAAGATGTTCAACATCATAACTAATCACAGAAATGCAAACTATAACCACGAGACACCATTTTACACACCAGACTAGCAGAAGTGAAAGTGTTTGGCGATCCCAACATTGAGGGAAAATGAAGTAATAAATAGGTCTCACACATGGCCAGGAACAATGTAAATCATCGAATAGGCAGTTAGGCGTCATCAGGTAAAGCCAAGGTTGCCCACACTCTAGGATTGTTAAAACACTAAGGCAAACCCCAAAGGGCAAACTGTGTACATATTTATGGAATCAATTCTTTTTCATTATAGAAAAGAATCTTATAACCATCCAAACATTAACATGCAATGAAATAATGAAGTAAACTGTGTGCATAAATATATTAATACAATGTCATATGCAATAAAAATAATATAACTATGCTATAAGAACCAACATGAATGAACATCAAAACATAATATATGAGGAAATCAAATGAAAGAATACACAGAATATCATATGATTCATATAGAAAGTAAAAAGAATAAAAAGTAAGTCACAAATGCTTAAGGATTCATACAAGTGTAGCCAAACAGTAATGTCAGTGAAGGTAATATGGACGACCCAGGTCAGAAGGAAGGGAATTCTTGGGGGGAGGGAAGGGGCGCACAGGTCCCCACATAAAGCAATTCTCCTCTGTAACTAGGTAGTGGCACGTAGGTGTTAGTTTTAGTGGTTTTTATACTAGTTACATGCCATATGTACGGATTTATATATATGTATTAAATGTTTTACCATGATAAAAGCTTTAAAACTCTGAGACTCCAGGGGACCACTTCAAAACCTTCAAACCATGGCATTATCCTATCAGCAGCACGCCTGTCCTACGTACTTTTACATGGTGTGCTCTCCTTCCTTGACGAAAGTTAGCACACCACATCTGAAAGCACACTTGGTGTTTATTTTTGTTTTACTGAGTGATTTACCGTGTGGACTGCAAGAATCTCACTGAATGAATCCCTTCAAATCTGAAAGCGTTCTTTTTCTTTTCAAAATTTTATGCTAATAACATTGAGTGACAATGTTCTCATTCAATTTACACTTTTTAACAGTGCCATAGTTGTCCATTTCTGTAAAAAACGATCAGAAAAAAATGTTTTCATTTTTTCAAGGTCAAGTATAAATTCAAACATTGTGGTATGTTTCGTTTGGCTACGTGGAAGCTTTTAATGCTATGGCAGTGACATTTATAGAGCGATGTCAAGAATAAAAAAGCAAATAGTCTTACAAGTGAACAGTGTAAAAACTCAATGACAGAATATCCATAGTGCGTGTTTGTCACTGATAACATCAAATCACATTGTTGAAACTGTAACCCATACTTAGGGAGGCTGTGTTAGACTGGGGTTGGTGAAAAACAAAGACCTTAAAAAGAGTCTGTGACAAAATCCTACAGCATAACAACTTTCTCCTGGAAAGGAAGATTCAAAGAGGAGGGATTAGTGAGTAAATAAATGATAAAAGGCTGTGGTTGGTGTGATGCCAGGTAATAAAACCTGGATGACGGCAGGTCAAATCCACTTTGAACAACCAACCTGAGCATGACACAAACACCTTGCCAGGACCTATCTGGGTCCATATGGTTACTGACTCCAGAAATGCTTTTACTGCTTAGCCTAGCAACTCCTTAATAGCACTGCACAGGCAGTGAGTAATTTTCATGCAGAAAAGACCGTCCCAACCGCTGCTGTTTTGTCTCTCTGAGATGAGAATTTAGATATACAGATCCAAACAGAAATGTTTAAGTACCAGAAATGAAGGTAGTAAAGGTGGTGTGGAAATTTATATGGGTGTATTCACAGGTATATTTGTGAACTGGAAGATTTTTGAAAATTACTTATGCTTGGGAAGTCCACAAAGAAGATACTCATATAGAGAGAGATTTATATATGAACACTTTCAAAATATCAAAAACATTTTTAATCTTTTATAACATTAAATCACAAATGCATCACAGAGCTATCTCTTAGCACAGTCCTCTTGAAGTGAGAACTTAGAAGCTTATTACCTTTGTTCATTCTGTATGACTGTGCATCTATGATGCTAGTGAGATTTTTTTTAACATTTATGATCCCCAAATTCCTATCATATTTTACATTACTTTAACAAGAATAAGTCCTTGGTTGTAGCTATTTTCTATAACTAGGATTATCCATAGGCCTTTATTCCACCCAAATGTGCATATTTTCAATTATATTTTATTAATGAGAAAATACATTCACGATCTATTTAACTAAATTGGTCTTTGATGTTCCTTAGCCATGTAAAATAATTAATCTCTTCTATAACATTTATCTCCTCTTATTTTTTCTAGTGACACATAAAGTGCTTTGATGCTAATCTGAGTAAACAGGGAAGCATTTAAACTTAAAAGTAACCATAATCTAAGTTCTCTACTTAATACTTTAAATTCTGCTTCTAAGCGGTTTTCAAGTATTTTCCCAACAGTATAGTTTAATCTAGTCAGCAGGTGAGAAAAGTATAAATGATTATTGACAGGGTTATAACAACCAGAGTAAAAATTAGGTTCAGAAATCAAGCATGTTGAAATAAAACACAATAGGGAAAAACCACACACATAACAATACAGCCAGTTTAAAAGGCAGGGACTTTCAACCCTGTATTAACTTTCACTTATATTCCCATTTCATTTAATAAATGCTATACAGAAAAGTGAGGACTTGGATTACAGCATTGCTCATTTTCAGGCAAGAATTTTTATTGTGGGCAATGAAATTTGAGAAAAAATAAGAGCAGCAAAAACCATGTAAGGGAGGCTTTCTGAAAGATTTTGCATACATGGATTTCCCAAGGTCACTCCCACCACCTAATAAAAATTCACTCTTTAAATATGTTGTAATTCTCATATAATTTTTAATGTCTTTATGTCATTAAGACAAAGTTTAATTCCCTGCAGTGATATCTAATAAGTAAGAGGATTTTGTTAGTCTACACTTACAATTCTGAATACTGAAAGATATGTTCATATTCAGAAGAGACTCTTTAGTGATTAGAGTGACTCAGATACTACCCTGCCTAAGAAAAAAGAATTAGGCTAAGGAGCATTTCAAGGTCACTTTTTAGATCCAGGTGTTGTATGTGAACAAAGGGAATTTCATTTTGAGAGAAAGTCAATGGTTATAATACAGTGAGCCATGAACTATGTGATAAAAGACCTACAGGTGATATCCATCACTGCCATTTATTTACTAGGAGTGTAACCTGAAGCAAAAGAGGCACCCTTGAGTCTCAAGTTCCTTATCTGTGCAGTGTCTCTCAGAGAGCAAATGAAAGCATGTTTGCAAACAGTCTTTATAAATTACTAAGAGCTCCCAGGAGGTCAGAGACAAGCTAGATTTTAGCTTAGTAACAAACAACCTCACACTCATCAGGGCTTAATACTATAAAGGTTTACTTCTTATATATGCAAAGATCTTTATGGACTTAGGCAACTTTTAAGGTAACTCTCCAATGTAATGACTCAGGAAACCAGATTGCTTTCATTTTCTGTCTGAACAGATTGCAGAAGGGTTACCAAAGTGTCACTTCAACCAATAGTCTACTGATTAGAACTAAAGGTACCATTCCACCAATGGATGGGGAATAAGAGAGTAGAAATGCAACTTTAGGAAGTATTACCATCTTTGATCCAGTTCTAAAAATAATACAATGTGGTATTGCTCATTTTTACTGTATCAGAAGTGAGATAATAAGTAGAAAATGCAAGGGAATAAACATACATACATACATACATACATACATAAATAGATGGATAGAGAAACAATAAGAGCATTACTGTTTTTTACAAATACATTTAAATTTAAACATGTGTCACTTGTATTAGGGGCAATTGACACACTTCAAAGCTAAGAATGAAACTACAGTAATTTCACTGAGCTGAAGAACTGGCTGTCACCCAAAACAAGTCTCCTTCCTTATGAAGTCATTGAGAAGCTTTCTCTGTCTTTGGATTTTAGAGCAATATAGAAAAGAATATTGCCAGGAATGTAATATTATTTGGACTATGTTACAACAGTCCTATACAACATTATTTTTATTAGTGCTCCTATATTTAGGAATATTCTAGGCTTTCTAGAAAGAGACAACATTCCATCTACAAAGGAACACAGAGTTAGTGCAGGCCAAAAGATAGACAGATATCACAGATATAATGTTAGACATGTATTGCTTTTTTGAACATGAGGGTAGTTTAGCAAATCCTCTCCACAAAAGTGAAAAAAAATATGATTCAAACAGCAAAAAAAACTCAGCTGAATCATTTTACACAAATCAACATTATATTTCAAAAATGGTTTAGTTGCCAAAAATTTACTATTGTTTGGAGGTTGCCAGGAAGAAAATAAATACTTCAAAATAATCTAGCCAGAAGGTCAAAGAAGTTAGAAGTCTTTGCACTCTTGTTATATTGAGGAATAATATTCACTATTGATTTGTAGGCAATACAGCTGAAGTCCCACATATGCTAGCATTGATCCTCATAGGTTTGGAATAGCTTTAACTAATGGATTACAGCTTGTAGAATCATCAGGCCCTCCTGAAAGAGCCTATTAAGTCTGGCAATGGAAACAAAAGGTCAACAGGCCAGGGTCACCTGAATAGATCTCAGTCAGGCAGAGAAAGCCATTTCTAAAAAGATGCCCTACTTCCTGAAACCCAGATAAATAGAAACACCTAATGTTGAAGCCATTAAAAATCCATGATTATTTCACACCATTGGGTTTCTATGTCTAAGCAAGATTTACATCACAGGAGGCTGTTGATGTTAGTTGGGACAAAACCAAGACCTGCCCCAGTGAGTCAGGGTAATCCCACATGGGTTCACCCAAGAGTAGAACTGTGTATCTATCATCTCACTGCAGCCACTCAGTTAGAAGAAATTAATCTATATTTACTCTAAATGATTAAATGTCAAGGAAAAGAAAAAAATAAAACTAAAAATAAAATTTATGTTTTTGTAACTTATTCCCAACATTAACATTAAGAATACCAATACCAGATATCTCATTATTACGATATACATATGAAGAATTAGAATATCAATCTCTATAAATAGAGAATTTTTTTAAGGATAATTTCCTTGATAATAGATGTAAGAACTCTCAGTTCAGCATTCTACATATCATTCCATAAAAGTGTTTTAAAACAAATGGCTATAATTTTAAGTTGTGGATTAAAGAGTTGATCCAAACATAGCATCCAAAAGGCTCCATCTTACTTCTGGGAATATCCACAACCATTAAGTTATTCAGTACACTATGAAAAGCAAAATGGCTCCAGGTATTAAATGCTGCTATTGGATCTCTGTGTTTGAATTGCCTACGTGATAAAAGCTCCTAGCTTGGTTCAGTCTTACATGTTTTAAGAAAGAAAATATTTTTAGGTCACAAAACTACTATATACAGAAAAACAAAAGGATACTACATCAAAAATACACATAAATTTATCTCTATATGTTTATTACCTAGATATATATACTTCAATTGGTAAGGCCCTGGTAATATTAGTTGAGCACTGTTCTAAATTGATTGTAATAACAGTATGGGCCATATACCCAAGATACAATAATAAATCTCACAAATTATTTCTTATAAATTCTTACATATTTATATAGTATTACAAAATGGTCCACACAAAACAAAACGAAGTCCATATAAAATTAGATATCATAATAAGTGCTAATCTATCGTATCACCTGGTAATGGTTTGAGCTGATATCTTCATAATCTTATAATTCATATCATCTCTTTTTAAGACTCACAAGAAATTATATACAGTCACAGAGAAATCTGGGAAAACACAGAATAACCTGTGGTGCATATTCCATGGTAAATTGTGATCCATCACACATACACACACACACAGACATACACACACACACACAAATTTTACTTTTCTTTCTTCCTTGGTAAAAAAAACAACAAACATGTTTGGTTTTTCTCAGGTAACAGTATTTAATAATAACATAGAAAATATATTGTATAAAATATCATAAAATAGAGTATTCTTGCCCAACGTATCTGGTCGTGTAGATGAAACACATGGCTGCTTACAGAAATTTGTGGAAACATTGCTTAGACTTTGGTATATGGCTCTGAAAAAGATGCTGAATAAATGGACAGCCCAAGAAATATCAAGGAAAACCAGTTATAATCTTAGTAATTGGTGTGATCTCACATTGTCTAACAATGCATAAGAGTAGCTGTCCTTCATACTTGGCACCAAATCAAAAAGTGATACTTCTAGAGACACCTCAAGATTTATATCTCAATAACAAATTTTTGTGTTATATAGTAGAGCTTATTCTCTTATAAATAGTTAGAACCATAAACATATATAAGTTATATAATATTAAATAGTATCAATGATAACAGGATATTCTTGCACTTTCTTTGCCCAACTAGCTCAAACAGGTAAAAGACACTATCCTACAAAGTAGATAATGTCTGTATATAATGCTGTATACAAAACAATGACTATTCACAATTTCATATGAGTTAAGTATACCAAAGCTCTCTAAAACTCTTCTACTCAATTGGGCTTATTATTTATTAGTTCTGACTTAATAAGTAGAAAGTATCTTATATACTATTTAGTTTCAATTGTGAGATATGCAGATTTACACATACACACACATATACAGAGTAGTGAAAATACTCTGTATGACACTATAATGATGGATATATGCCATCATACATTTTTTTAAACAATGGAATATACAATACCAAAAGTAAACCCTAAAGTAAATTATGAATGTTAGGCAATTACGATATATCAGTGTAGGTTCATCAACTGTAACAAATTTACCACTCTAATGGGAATGTCGATACTGGAGATGGTTATGACTGTCAGAGGCTGGGGGGTATATGGGAAATCTCTGTACCTTTCCCTCAATGTTGCTGTGAATTTAAATTGTTTTATAAAAATAGAAATTTTTGAAAACAATTTAGGAAGTAGGCAATATCAAGGTATTAAATATTCTTGAGTGATGAAGGAGGGATTTTAGGGAAACCACAAGAAGTAGAATAACTCAGAGAGAGGAAGTGTGGGTTAGAGTCAGATTTATGTAGAAACAGAAGGGTGACAAAAAAGGGCCATGAGAGAATCCTGGTGCATCTCCTAAGAATTGACAAGGCCTATAAGAGGACAGGATGTAGGAAATGAAAGTGAAGAATTATATACATGGTTCTCCTTAATGAATGTTAAATAAAATAACTCCAAAATTTCCTACAAAAATTTGGAATGTCACCATAGCCACAGAAAAGCCAATTCAAAGAGAAGAAAGAGGCAGTAGAATTTGATCTTGGATATGTTAAACTTGGGGTAACAAAAGATATCCAAGTATTTTAAGTGTTTCATGTAGGGGTAGGAATTGAAATTCTAAAAGTGGATGAATTCAAACTTAACCCATGGAGAAATTGGAAAAAGACAAACGGTAAATTTTTTTACTAATGTTTTTGGTTATTCCACCAAAAATTGTCAATTAAATCATGTTAACTTAGAACAGATGTTAAAAAGAAGCAGTATTTTCAGTGAAGTCTAGCTCACATTTATATTAATAAAAAAATCAACATATTTTAGGTCATTATCCCTGAAAATGAATCAAAATATACAATTTAGCACCTGCCTCATGCTATTTTTTTGTAACTGAACCAAAGGTTTTTAAATTCCCCCAAATAACGACACAATGCAAAATAAAAGCATAACATTTAAACTTCATGCTTTGAATTAGAATTCAATGTACGTCTCTTTTCGTTGTAATTTTCTTGTCTATCATTCCCCAGATCCCAAATTAGACTTATTTGGCAGCATGCCAGAGGATGGGTCTTTAAGTCATAATGAGACCCAGCTTTTATATACAACACTATTGATAACATGAAGAGCAAAGCTGGGCAGTGCTAGAATGGAATGGGCAACAGATGTAGTTTTAGTTCTAGCAGAGTGACTTAAAAACAAATCCTCAATTTTAAATACTATTTGAAAAATTAGACACACATTAACCATCAGTGGGGAGGGAGAGCAAGTGTGAGACAGATAACACCAAATTAAAACATTTTGAGAAGCAAATATTAAAATGGTGTGCTTTTAAAAAGATTTATAAAATCAGTTCTATGGAGTAAAATACTCCAAACCCTTTTCAGAAAGGACCTAACAGTTGACTTCATAGTTTGAATGTATTATATCAAATTGCAGGTTAAGATAGTACATGGGTTTAGTAATAAAATTCTCACAGAATAACTTCACATTTTAAAAAAAGAGAAACTTTCCCTCTGTTCAGATTAAACCAGATGTCAAGAAAAAATAAAATACCCTTAAAACAAAACATTGATATATACTTGAGTTAACAGTTAACAAAGAAAATGAGTATTAGAGACTTGTATCTCACTTTTTTAAAAAAATGAAAACAATAACCTATTTAGTTTAATGATTTTACCAAAAAAGATTTCAAGGTTTAGAAAAGCTTTGTAACTGAAAGATATTTAAATAATATCTAGGGGTTCCCTGGTGGTGTAGTGGCTAGGCTTTGGTGCTCTCAACACCATGGCCTGGGTTCGATTTGCAGCCAGGGAAACACCAAAAATAAAAATAAATAAATAATATCTATACTTTTGGTTAGTCTACTTACAGCTAAGAGTTTATTTAATATTCTATGCTTTGCGATTTTTAAAAGATAGTATGTATGGAAGTTGATGGTGATATAAATCCTCCCCAAAACAAGTTTACTGTGACAGATTTTTTCTTTTCTGTGGTATTAATAAATATATTTGTACTATGTAGACATTTACCATGAAAACAAATAGGGGAAGTGAACCTTCAACCATGGAAACATTGCAATGTGTATTAGTGACAACTAAGGTGGATTAAAAAATTTACACATGTGTATGTGCATATATACATAAACACATACACCAATACACACACACACACATATGTGCACAGAAGTCAAGGGGTTTTAAGTCAGGAGAATGTGTGGGAAACTCAATGTTCTCAAATTTCAAATACCACTTCAAAATGATCTTGTGCTCCTCGAATGACAACCATGCTTCCACCATTTTCTTTTACTGTCCTGCCTATTACATGGTGACACTAACATTCATTTGATTAAGGCCATCTTTTGAGCCAATGTCATACTATACACTACTACTATAATTCAATTCAACTTGGAAAAGTAATACATAGATAACAACTCTTAAAATGTGTATACATTTTTTGGCACCCCATATACATACAAGGTGTTGGGAGGCTGTCCAGAAAAAATCCGGCCATAAATGATAAATGCTTCCATTTTTCACATTACATGTCTGGATACTTTCTGGATGGAGAAATTTGGTACTGAGTTGTTTGCACAGTGCTGTCAATGTAAAGGCACAGTGGCAAGTTCACAAACTTATTGGTCAGATTTTTGGGTACGACGACTGCTCTGATGGCCATTCCAGAAAAAGACTTCCAAAATTGCTTTGAAGGGTGGACTAGGCACTGGCATCAGTGCACAGCTTCCCAAGGGGAATACTTCAAAGATGACTGTAGTGATATTTAGCAATGAGATATGTAGCACTTTTTCTAGGATGAGTTTGCAAACTTAATTGTTCGCCCTCATGTATATACTCACATATATATATATGCTTCTCAGGGCATTCCAGGAACAAAAATTTTCATACCCAAAAATCATTTCTAAAAGAAAGGGCTTGAGTTCCCTGGTGGGGTAGTGGCTAGGCTTCGGCCCTCTCAATGCCGCAGCCTGGGTTCGATTCCCAGCCAAGCAATTACCCCAAAAAATAAATAAATAAAATAAAATAAGGGGTTTATTGGGCCATAGTCAGAAAAAAGAACAGGTACTGGGGCGTAGGCAGAAAGGCTAGATGGAAAAGGAAAACATGTTCACCATCATGGAGCTGGTAAACTCTAGGGCTCTTTTATAGAACGCATTTGGGGAAGAAAGATATAAGATGTTTGAAAAACTTAACATTGGCTACAGATAAATGGGGATGGAGATGGTGAATAGGGGCAAGTTCTGGGATAGGTGCATAGTCTATAAGGGAGATTGCTCCTTTTGGAATGGTTGTGGACAACAGTGCAGGAAGTTTGTGCATGGGCAAGATGCTGTGATGCTTGATGGTGAGCAATTCAACTATTCTCTCTAGATAATCTTGGAAATAGCCATCTGGAAGTTATGTCAAGGTTTCAACATACGTTCAGGAATATAAGCAGTCTTTTATTGGTTTATGGCCCACAGCTGTTAACCGATGAACCTCTCTTGTCTCTTCCACCTGTTGGCCTGCTATAATTTAATTTCAGACATCTCATAATTTTTCTCTTGTCAACCATAATGATAAAAAGGTTTGTATGAGTATCTCCAAGAAACATAGCATTGAGAAAGGATACCTTTGTCTTGTTTTTACCTTATTTCTATTCTATTTTAGTGAGTATTTTTGTCATTATAAATATGTACAAATCACTGTAGTGTTTACATACAAGTAAGTAATGGTTGATGTAAGTATAGCAAAACAGGAGCTTACCAACAATTGAATTTTATAACACAGAAGCATGTAGAAACATTCACCTATTTGGGATTCAAGTTAGAAAAGGAGACAGTTAAGTGAATATGATTTACTATTTGTTTATTTGCTGAGCTATGACTTATGTATCCTAGGAATTAAAAAACAAATGTATTACACACAGGAACAGAAATAGTCATGTGATTACCATGTTAGAGGTTCACAGCAATTCACTTGTGCAGGCAGTTAAATTACGTGATCAAAATTTACTACCATTAGATTTAACAATGTGGCAGCTGCAATGAACTATAAAGGTGAAATAAAGTATACTCATATAAGATGCTAGCTGTGAAGAGTGGGCAGAAAAAACATGAAAAATAAGAAAGGTATTCACAAAGAAGGCAAATAGGTATAATTTTCTTAGGAATCCACTCTGTCTGGAATCCATTATATTTCTATAATCTAGGAGCCTCTAAATTAACATCTTCCTAGATATACCACCATTTCCCAATTGGATTTGTCCCTAAAGGGAATTATTCATTTTGTTACATGAACTACAAAGAATATTAATTGCAATTTCTATAAAATAAATTTTTCTGAAGCTCATTATTATTTAGGACTTATAGTTAATTATGTCAAAAAGCTACAAGTCAAATTTTGTTTACTATTGAGAAAACAATCATATTATGTTATAATCTAACCATCTAGAAATATTTTGTAGAAATATTTTGAAGACAACACAATCTCAGAATTGAACTGTACACTCATTATTTTTTTTTAACTATAATATATTTGTAGAGAAACCCCTCTACTCTTCCATCTATGTCAAGGTTGATGCCAGCAAGAGTACTTAATGAAATCCCAAAACACTCAGTCCACATGAACCAGACACACTGGGTGCACAACGGAATTCCATTGACATTTCAAAGTATCTTTCAGAAAGGCCAATATTCACAAAGCTTTAATTATAGTGCTTTGCTTACACTTCATGCCAATTTAGATTCCAAGCATCAGTGCTGTCGTTAACATAAATTTGCATACAAGTAAGAATTACATAAATGTCAGTGCAAAGCTAGCAGAGTAAACGAAGAGAAATAAATGAGATCTGGATTGAAACTACTTTCAAACACCCTTTTAAACATTAGCAACTTTTAACCTGGCACATGAATTCCATTATTGAGAATTTTCAACTATATGTTTTGTTTACTTTGACGTGGAATGTATTTATGAACTTGGAGCACTTCTAAGCACATTCCCTACATTTTGGGATCCAGAATGCCCTTTTCCCACCTTAATTCTCCATTAACCAGTAAAAGGAAGGCAATACATGAATTCTATGTAGGGTACTGTCCTAATTGCAGAAGAAATTCACACTATCAACAGTAATGTAATTTTTCTTGACATATCGGCATATTCAAGATTTCTGTTTATTAATATTGCCCTCAATGCTAGTGTTGTCTTTGCTTTTTTGTTGTTTTTTTTTTCATCTTTGGCTTCTTCCTGGAGCTCTTATTCTAGTCTTGATTCCCATTTAGATAGAGAAGACTCCCAACTAAAATATAGCAAAACTCTTCTGTATATGTGCTATTACTTATAACTATGCTACAAGATGTGTTAGTCAAAATTAATCCACTAAAATTTTCAAGAATATTTTTCTATATGATGTAATTCTCAAGAAGGCTTCACCACCCATTTGGGACTTTCATAGCACTATTAAATTTTAAATTATCGTAGAAAAATCATTCACCTTCCACCCCGCACGGGGAGTCTTTCCTGTTCTTTCCCCAGGGTGACACATTTGCCTTCTATTTTCCCTTAGAAGCAGTGGATCTTTCCCTGTGTTCTGGTGGCCAGAAAGCTTTGCACTCCTTTCCAGAGACAATTGGGTTTTGTTTCTACTCAACCAAAAGGACTGTCTTTCTGACAGGGCCCTGGGATGGAAGGGTTCCCTGCATGTCCCTAGAATATTAAGGTTTTGCATCATATGCGGGTAGGGTTTTGATTCTGACCCCAGTGTCAACCCATTAGCAATAAAATTTTAGTTTAAAAATATAGGACAGATTTAACCTACTATGTGCAATAATTTGCCAAACTCTGTCTTAGAGAATTCAGAGGACTACGACATAAAATGCAGAGGAAGAAATGAAAAGAGAAAAGGTGCTTCATGCTCTTTCCTGTGTGGCTTTTTTTACTATTAATATATGCAAAAGCCTATTCTACTCTCCCCAAGAACCATCCCACAAAACTCTAATAAATAATCAAGTGTGCTGTGAAGCCTTGCCTCTCTTACTCATGGATCGCTTTATTGACATTTACTGCTCTGTATTATAATTATGAGAAAACACATCCATCTCACCTAACCTATTCTGAGGTTGTTGGGAGGGCAATATGACTGATTCATCTTGTATGGACATTTTTAGGAATAAAATTATGAGCCTGGAAACTAAACTGGAAACTAAACTGGAATAAAACATGTAAGCAACAAAAATGACTTTCCTGATGTCAAAACATATTCATTCAGTTGTGACCAAATCAGACTCATTTTATTATTTTATTGAGCAATTCTTGTCTGTAAGAAAAATGTCCAAGAGGCAAATAATAGGGAAAGAGAAGTGTAAGTGAGTAACACGGAGTTCAAAAAAGTGGACTTTCAAATGGTGGATGTTCAGTGGTGGCAAAGGTAATAAGAACAAGAGGAATGAATGCAAAATTTAGATAATGCATAAGAAGAAAAAAATTAGATTTAAAAATTATTAACATTTAGATATTCAATATATATGTTGATTGATGGGCAAAGAGTCTCCTCCCTCAGATTTTTCTAATTGTTTCACCTAGATGCCAACTGAAGGGATAAAAGGGCAGGAAAAGCAAGACAGGATGTTTCTGCAGCAATAGCAATTGATGACACTGTTGCCACTAAGAAGAAAAGACTACGGATATAACTTGTCAAGTTCTTCAAATTTAGGAAATGTGTTCAATATAAAGTGAGATACATATTTCACAAGGTGTTTTTGTTTTTCCTTTGAGCAATTCACTGTAGATAGATTCAAGCTTTTTCAGTCTGGGTCTCAAAACTCCAATTTCTGATGTGGCTTTTTTATACTCCCAAGTGTTGCCATGTTTCCAAACCTTTCATTTTCTTTCATCTTATCTCAAGACTGAAAGAAGTTTATCATATTATTAGACAACAGAGCAGAACAAAACAATACATCAAGCCACAGAATTAGACATTGTTTCATAAAGAAAATCAGGTGAAATTCTCTTGCTATGTGGTTAGAGGAACAAAAGAGGATGCCCCAGGTACCAAATTTAAGAAAATGGAAAGAGTCGATGTACCTAATTAATGGAACAAAAGTATAGTAAATAGATTAGAATGCAAATACTAATTAAAATAAATATGGAAAGTCTAAATCCTGAAAGAAGAGATTAATTAAACCAACATCAGGAATATGTAGGGAAAAAAGAAGTTCTGATGTGACATATGAATTAGATTCAGTGAGTTCAATTGTCATCATTCTGCATGTAAAACATTGTCACTTTTATTAACATAAAAATGTTATCATTTAATACCAAGAGGTCATCTATATTGATTATTAAATGATACTATTAATTTATAAGGTCAGGTCTTCTCTGAAAATAGATATGTAAAATATCCATAACCACATGTTTTTAAGGAGTAGTAAAACAATGTTAATCTTTGTCATCTTAAATTCTCTTCTTTATAAACGAACACAGAGAAAATTATTTTATGTTATCACCCAGATAAATTTCAAGAAAAATTACAACCAGTACTGTTAATTTTTTTTTTCTTTTTTTGCTTTTTGGTATGTGGGTGGCTCCCTGGCTGGGAATCGAACCCAGGCCGCAGCACTGACAGCGCCAGCGCCAAAGCCTTAAGCCACTACACCATCAGGGAACTCCCCAGTACTATTAAATTTTAAGAGTGAATATTAGGCTTGTTTTATCTTCAATGTTGCAAATAAATCATTTCAGCTGTGATTTGTGAAACTACTCTGGACTCAGTTTGCCACATTGCACTCAAGATGTGTGAGAAAGGCTGTCCTGTGGTATTTACAGTTATAGAACACAGCTGATGCGATCGTTCAGATACATGTTCTGGGTGATTATTGCATGCCTCAAGGGGCACAAGAGACATAGAGCCCATGAGAAACGTGGTCATTTTCTCCACATACAGGATCCGAAGCATCATTTGATTATGAAATGCAATATGCAAATGAAAGGAAAAGCAGCCACAGCTGTGAGCTAGGGCTCTGCCATCTAGCCACTCACCAGAGTAGGTGGCTCTGCTGAACACAGAGCTAGGCTTTGGGGCAACCCAACTTCCTGCAATGTTTACCTTTAAACTTACATTTTTGGTCTGGTGAAAATAAATTCCTGCTTCTTATGCTCTTTATAAAAATTTTGAAAGCATCATCATAATTCTTTAAAGCATGCATTTTTTTTGTAGCTTAACTTTTTTTCTTGTACTATATGCTATTATGAGAAAAATTTAAAAAGAAATACGAAAACAAATTTTCTTTAACTGGGCTCAGTTAATTAAATTTTTGTAGATCAACAATGTTAAACTGTGGAAAGTTACTGTCATGGAGCTTATTATCGAGTAGTGAAAATGGAATGAATCTTGATATTAACAGTAAAGTAATATTCAGATCAGCTATTACAATTTTTTGAATTAATAAAATGATAAAATTTAAAGTATTTATTAAAAGGTAATGTAGACCATTATTCTGGAGCACAGGCACTGTCAGGAGGAGAATAAACTTTTATTATTCCAAGGGTGTTTTGGTTTAATGAATAGAGATTAGTACATTATACTAGATCACTATGTTTAAATTTAAAAATGAAGTTTCTGGAATATGTAAAGCATTTAATAAGTTTATTCTGTTTTTATTACTGATATTAAACATTTTAGTAAGTTGAAACTATTTAAGAAATTGTTTGCATTGCTAATCTGCATAGCCATTCTTTTCTATTTTTTTAACCTATGCATTTCCAGATGGCATAACGGGAGGATAGCAGCATGTGCAATGGGAAAATATTTAATATTTTCTGAGACCAGTGGGTTCTTGATTGGCCTGATGTGAAGAATTCCTGAAATAGAGAGCTGGGAGCAACAATTGAGTTGGCTATCCAAAAACCTTATCATGGTTACAAAGATGTAAAACTTGGGCATTGAGAATAAAAAAGGAGACTGCAATGATTAGGAAATTAGGAGTACTCCGTGTAACACTTGAAATAAAAGATTTTCTTCCCTCAGAGATACAAAGTTTTGTCCCAGTTTGTTTGACACAAAGCTTACAGAGTCAAGACAAACTTCTCAAGACAAGAAGAAAAGCTTTGCGATACGAAAAGAAGCCAAAGTCCTTCAAAATCCTTTCAGTGAGCTGAATAAATGTCAGGACTGCTTCTCTGAGAATCAGCCAGCCCGGGCATGCTAAAATCGTCCAGTCTTATTTTCCACACCAAATGCATTAGAAATCCTTGACCACACTCTACACAGTATTAAAGTAGAACAGGACTCTCAAAGTGGTCTTATATTTTGTTCATATTGTCCTTGAAGTTTAAATAACAATAGTAAACAGAAAGTTTAAATCAATTTCTCATATGAGAATTTTCCAAAGCTCCAACTTCTATTGTTGTGGCATGGTTCAGATGTTCAGACTAGAGCTTTTAATAGATCAGCTAGAAGACATAGACTAGCAGTCATATTTTACTTCCCTTCTCAACTTTAAATTGTTTATTCCTGTGTTGCCCACAGTTAACAATACTTAACTATAGGAAATAAATCATATTTATTGTTCATCCTATATTCTTGCTGAATTTCACATAGACGTTTCAGTCACTATGAAATACACGGTGCCATTCATACTAAACTCAGAATTCTCATTGTAGTTAAATCCAACTTTACCACATAATCAGGGTTGAAATATTAGCATCCATGTTCCATTTAATCCTATCATATATTTAATTATTACATCTTTTAAAGTTGATGTACCAGGAGGTATGTCCAAAAGGAATGTATTAGTACATCAAATGTTGGAACTAAGACTTATGAGTTAGAATTTTGTATTACTCATTCCTCTCTAAAATTTAACAGTAAAAACATTTCCTGTGGCATAGTTGAACTTTAGTAAGATGTAGAAATCGAACCACAGTGCTGGAATTTTTTAATGCCTAAGGTCACTATAGGGAAAAGTTGGTCTCTTTCATTGGGCTGTTCAACCCTTTCAGAAAGTGACACACAAACTAAAAGGCACTAACTTTCAGTAGAGGCTTTCATTGAAGACACCAATGTAAAGTATGGTCATTGCCATTTAAAAAGAAAATTCTATCACTCTAACCAGTGCATAAAATAAAAGACATTTACAGAGTAAAAAGTTACGGTTTCATCTTCTCTGCTAAAATATTATTGCATACCAACTTCTGATTTCAGGGAAAGAAGCTGAATTTGAGAAATCCCTTCCCCTCATAACTACCAGTGAACTAAGTTAGAAAGATAAAATACTTCAAATAAATAATACGACCTTGCAAAGAGGTAAGAAGCTGGGCAAAGGGTAGTGCATCATGCAACATGAATTGTAAGTCATTTGAAGGACATATTTGGGTATCTTCATGGAGTCGTCATTTTGCGTTGGTCTGGTGGTCTGAGAGATATTCTACAGATTTTGAAAAGATGAATTTGAATTGTGAAAATTTTGTTTAGAATTTTTGCATCTATGTTCATGAGGCATATTGGTTTGTAGTTTTGTTGTAATGCCTTTGTCTGGTTTTAGTACTGAAGGGGTTTAGAACAGACCTCCACAAGACGTTCCACTTTGGCATGTGGATTATTCTGCACCAAAGGCAATCAAAACCCTGCAGGCTCAAGAGAAACTTTACCTCTCCCTTAAAGAATTTAAATTGGGGGCATTGCCCATAATACAAGTTATTATCAGAAATAACTTTTTATGGCCCGTCTCTATAGCAGAGCAAACATCTAATTACTGAACATGCACTCTTCTTATTGTCCTAAGGATTAACCTCCTCCCTTCTGATGTCCCAAGATGCCTTTCCTCATCTTTAGCTTAGATCTTATTTTTTTACTATATAGAAACTGAAAAATTGAATTATCTTCATTTCTAATAGAAGTGCTATCAATTTCCTTCTAAATACTAATTTAGTTAGCTCCATCACACAAATTTTGATATGATTCCATTTTCATATTTGTTCAAAACACTTCCAAATTTTCTTTCTAATTTTTATTACAGTCATGGTAGTATGGAAGAGTTATTAAGTTTCCAAAAATTTTGGGATTTTTTTTTCCAGATATCTTTTGGTTATTGATTTTATAATTCCACTGTGGTCAGAAAACATACTTTGTAATAGTTGAATTGTTTTAAATTTATTAAGACATTTTATGTTCCAGAATATAGACTATCTTGGTAAATGTTCTGTACCTATGAGAAAAAAAATGCATGTTTTTTTATTTATAGATGGAGTGTTCTACAAATGTAAATTAGGTAATTTGGAATGATAGTTTATCTTGATATTTTTACTGATTTATTTATTTATTTATTCTGTCAATTATTGAGATAAGCATATTAAAATATATAATTGTGATTTTGTCTATTTCTGTATTTTAGAGTTGTCAATTTTATTAAACTAGAACATATAGCATGATCCCATTTTTGTAATATTAGTCATATGTCTCTCTCGTATTTATTTATTCTTCTATCTGTTGATTTCCAAAATTACATACCCCCAAGTGGTTATGTCTGGATAGTGATTTGGGGTTTACTTTTTATTTCTTCCTCCTATTCTAGTGAAGGGGAGCAGAATGCGTGACTCCAAAATACGTCACTTTAGAATGTGGATTATTTTGTGTTTAAGGCGATCAAAGCGTAACTGTTACTGCAGACTCAAAGGGGTTCACATGCCTGCGCATGTCCAAGCCAAAACAAACAAACAGGAACAGAAGTGTCTGCAGCAAAGAAAGAACAGGTTTATTTAAGGGGTTGGTGCAAGTCATGGAGACACAGGTGAGCTAGTGCTCTCAAAAACCTGGCTCCCCAACAGCCTCCAGGAGCTACGTTATATAAGGGAAAAGTAGTTAACATGGTTGCTATAGGAGCTGGGGCTGGGGACTCCACTGATGGGTCAAGGCTAAGGAAGGGAGCAGGTGAGCGAGGCTTCAGGCGCCGCTGTCAGTCGTAACAGTGTTTGGTCTGGTTCCCAGGGGATGCAGTGCAGAGACTGTTAACGCACTCGTGACTCAGGAACTGAAATGGAACCAAGGCCAAGGTGTTAGCTTTGTAGTAGTAAACCCTTACTCACTGTTTGATGTTTAGTTATTACAGCCTAGTCATGGTTGATCGACCGGAAGCTTTGTTCTTAAGTGAATTTGGTGTTGATCAGAACCCCGTATCTTAAGGCTTAATGATTAAAAGGAGAGGATATACAGTGTAAGTACAGATAGTAAAGAATGCGAGTGAGTCATAGGGCTATGAGGGTAAACAAAGCCTGGATTAAAGCAAAACGCATGCTACAGAAATGAGGTTCATGATGGTTACATAGCTGACTCATGAACAGGTCTTTTTTGTTGTTTTTATCTGTTTGTTTGTTTTTACCTCTCCCTTAACTGCTTAAAAGAATTTAGATGGGGGCTGGGGGATGTGGGCTGTACAAGGAAGACAGCTAATGCCAGACTTAATTGCTTACATCGGAAGGACTTATCTGAATGGCATTGCAAACATTTTTCTACCAAACATTTGCGCGTCCCATCATCCTGTATATTGTCTTTGAAGTCCCAGACCCCTAACCCCTTCTCTTTATTTTAGGATGATATATAAACCTCAGTTTTCTGATTGTCAAGGAGCCTCATCTCTTTAGAGTTCCAATGTGTACAAAATTAAATATTTTTTCTCCTGTTAATCTGTCTTATGTCAATTTAATTATCAGACCAGCCAAAGAACCTAGAAGGGAAAAGTTTTTCTCCCCATACACTAGGCTATTTAAATTTGTATATTGAGCATGTACTACAGATATTTTTTTAATTTAATGGACTTATTTTAAAAATATAAAGACATTTTTCCAGATGAAGAAAAAGACCTACGTATATGTGTTACCAGCCCCACATCCACACTTAATTCATCCAACCTGGTCATATCAGATCAACCACAGAGCTGTGTTAGAATTGTGTGGTGGGTATAGGCTTACCCATCCGGTGTAATACTGCTGATATTCAGAGCTCAAGGAATGGGGGACAAAAATCAATATTTGTTTTTCAGAGTATAAACATACAGGAATGGTCACATTCTATATAGTAATGATCATAGTTTATATCCAAATAATATGTTCATTAGTCACTAAAAACAAAAACAAAATCATTGTATTTAAAAAAAAAATGGCTTGGTATGAAAGACATAGTTCAGTATCCATATTTTATATAATAAACTATAGCATTTGAAGTCTAATGATAAAACACTAATACACAAAGCAAATAAATATTTGTCATTTCTCAACCAATATTCTTCTCTGATATTAATAAGAGCAATGCAAATCTTTTCTATTTTTCTAATCTGTATGAGAGGCAAAGGAGAGGGGGGTAAATATTTTTATAGATTTGTGATCATTCTAGATAATGTCTAATTACATGAAAGCGTATTTTCAAATGTATGCATTTTAAAGCTATGTACTATGATAACAGGAGAAATAGTTGTCAATTAAAGAGACTGCCTTTTATTTATAAAAATCATATATAAAACTTTAACTAAAACTGACCCTCATTATAAGAAAAATCCTTCCACTTACCAAAATAGTGTTGGGGACCCAAGCACTTTAACATTAACTGAGAGGCAATGATCACTTTAATGAAGTGAGAGGAGTTGAATTCTAATGATTACTGTTGAAAAAGACATTCAGCAATCTTAATTAATCAACTTACTTGTCATTAATCAACTTACTGATAACATTAGCCCAAGTTTGAGTCCTAACATATATTTAAAAAAATAGGTTACAAAGTGTTAGCTCAATGGCTCTTAGTTATTTGAGCATGTGGTCTGCAGTTTTGATAACTTATTTTTTGGCAACTGAAGTTTATAAAACAGTCAAGGTCTATGTTTAAGTCTTTAATTTGAATGTTTAAGCAATAGACTCAGATCTTCTGTTTATTAAAATAATTAAAATTGACGTATCACAGTACTCGTAGTGGTGCAGTAATCTCCATGTTATTTAAGAACTAAAGAAAAAAAAATAAGGGACTTCTTAACAATTCAGTGCACTCAGACCGTTGCCTTGTGCAGATCTGTACTTAAAGCCTCCAAGTACATCAGCTTTGATTCCTGTTTTATGTATCTCTAGAGATATGCGCTCATGCTTTTTCTGCTTTAAATAGAGAGAATATTTTTGCAGTTATAATTTATAAGATGAACAATGCCCTGGGTGTTTGAATCAACCTTTATCTTTTCTCTTTTCATTTGGCTTTGAAACTCTTAAAAATTCTAAACCAATGATGGTGTCATCTTCTCTCTGTCAGAGGTGATACTTTCTTTGATCACTATTTTCATAAGTGGAGACTATTTTTTATAGTTTTTAGTATATATTGGGTGCTTTATCTTTGTTACATACTTCAACATTCCCAATTATGTTCTTACATAGCTGGGTTATTTTTGGTGGTGGTTGTTATTTGTGTCTACTCTGGAAAATAAAATAATGTTTCTTATGTACATTCTTTAAAATCATTTAAGAAATTTTGCTATCTAGAAAAAAACGCAAGGATAAAGTGAAAAGAGTTCATCTCCTTTTCATCCATGAAATGATCACAGTTTGCACGTGGTTTAATGAGACTACCTATGCATGACAGATGTTGTTAAATTATGTAAATCTTATAATAAGTTTATCTAGTAATATGATCAGAACCACAGAAAATGGTTTGTTTGAAGCCCCATGACAAAACTACAAAATGTTGGAAGGAGCATAACTTTAAGTCTTTTTTGTGGTAAGAAAATTAAAAGGAACATTTTACATAATATGTATATGCACAACTCTTACATTGAGCTTTATTCTTTCTGCTCAAAAGGAGTTACTGGATGCATATTATGTAGAAATTGAAAGCTAATAAATTCACATCTCAATAACAAAGCTCATACATAGGAAGGAGGAACCAAAGACTGGCTCAGAAACTTTGAACAGCCTGCACCTAAATCTTACAGTTCACAGGAGAATAGAAAACACATGCTTTTTGCATAATAAGGATTTGAAAGCTTACAGGTGTGAGGTGGGATCTCATTGTGGTTTTTATTTGCATTTCCCTAATAGCTAGTGAAGTTGAGCATTTTTTCATGTATCTGTTGGCCATTTGTATGCCTTCATGGGAGAAGTATCTGTTTAGATCCTCTGCCCAGTTTTTAATTGGATGGTTTGTTTTTTGCTGTTGAGTTGTACAAGTTCTTTATTAATATGTATCTTAGATATTAGCCCCTTATTGGAGGTGTTGTTTGCAAATATTTTCTCCCATTTGGTTGGTTGTCTCTTCAATTTGTTGATGGTTTCTTTTGCTGTGTAGAAGCTTTTAGTTTGATGTAGTACCATTTATTTATTTTTGCTTTTACTTCCCTTGCCTTTGAGGACAGGTTCATAAAGTCCTCCCCGAACCCAAGGTCGGTAAGTTCAGTACTGATGTTTTCTTCTACACAGATTATTGTTTTGGGTCTTATATGAAGGTCTTTAATCCACTGTGGGTTAATTTTGGTATATGGTGACAATTGGCAGTTCAGTTTCATTCTTTTACATGTGGTTTTCCAATTTTCCCAGCATCATTTACCAAAGGGACTTCCTTTTTCTCATTGTATTTTTATTGCTCCTTTATCAAAAATTATCTGTCCATATATTTGTGACTTTATTTCTGGGTTTTCAATTCTGTTCCATTGATGTGTGTGCCTATTTTTGTGCCAAATACCAAGCTGTTTTGATTATTGACTCTTTGTAGTATAGACAAGAAATAACAAATGTTGGAGAGGATGTGGAGAAAAAGGAGCCCTCACACACTGCTGGTGGGAATGCCAACTGGTACAACCACTGTGGAGAATAGTATGGAGATTCTTCAAAAAACTAAGAATAGAGTTACCCTATGGCCCAGCAATCCCTCTTCTGGTTATCTACCCCAAAAACTTGAAAACCTCAGTCAGCAAAGATATGTGCACCCCAATGTTCTTCGCAACAGTGTTTATGGTGGCCAAGCCATGGAAACCACCAAAGTGTACTCTGATAGATGATCAGATAAAGAAGCTGTGGTACATTTATACAATGGAATATTACTCAGCAATAAGAAAAGAAGAAATAGGGCCATTTATGACAACATGGATGAATCTTGAGATCATCCTAAGTAAAATAAGCCAGACAGGAAAAACCAAGAACTACATGATTCCACTCATACATAAAATTGAAAGTGACAAAGAAACAAAACTCATGGACACAGTCAATAATTTAGTAGTTATCTGAGGGTAAGGGGAAGAGGGGTTGGGGAGAAAGGACAGGGACACAAATATACGGTAATAAAAAGAGAACTGACTCTGGGTGATGAATACATAATGCAACTCATAGATGATGTATTATAGAATTGCACACCTGGAACCTATATAATTTTAACATAAAAAGAAAGATTTGAAAGCTTAAAGCTTAAAGCCCATTGAGTAAACTATTGTCTAGGTCAAGCACTGGTGGGCAGTTACTGAAATGATGTCATTCAAATGATCCTGAAAGATAGCTCCCACCTCCTCAAAGGAAAATATATTTCCCTACCTTCCCACCACAATGCCTGACATGTCTGTATTATCCTAAACACAGGAATCTGCAAATGTTACCTTACATGGCAAAATGGACTTGGCAGATGTGATTCCATTCATACCACTGAGATGGAGAAATTATTCTGAGTTATCCATGTGGGTCCTGAATGTAGTAATACAAGTGTCCTTTGAAAAAGGAGGCAGATGAAGATAGGACTAAAGATAGGAGAATAGTCAATAGGACTGACAAGATGCTACCCTGCTGCCTTTGAAGATGGAATAAAAGGCCAGGAGCCAAAGAACACGAGGATGGACAGTTGTAGAAGTTCGAAAAAGCTGGAAACATTCTCTTGTAGATCCACTGGAGGGAGCTCAGTCCTGATTATGGACTTCTGATTCCCAGAACTGTAAGATGGTAAGAGGGTGTGTGTGTGTGTGTGTGTGTGTGTGTGTGTGTGTGTGTCACCAGCTTTACAGTAATTTGTTATAGAAGCAATAGAAATATCATCCAGTTCTAATAATCATACCAATGACTTCAGTCATTTGAATCCCACCTATAGATGTACATTTTAATTAGGAATGGTGTTAAGAAAGTAAATAGTAGACATATGGATGACCTTAGGTAGGATTTTATTCTGGAGTCTAAAGAGGCTACTTAAAAGAAGATGGGAGCTTGGGCTTGGCACAACTGAGAGCAGCACAGATTTCATCCCACTTCTTGGCACTGTATATCTTATTTAATTCTGTCCTAATGCATATTACCACACTCGGTGACACAATCTCACTAAAGTAAGCAACTCTGACTTAACAGCAGGATGGAGTTTCACTTTCTTGTTTCACCTAAAGCATACACAGACAACAGTCTCATAATAAGAATGCAAAAAAGAAATGCTGTCACGCTCTTTTCAAAGCAATGGGAAAATGACACAGCCACATCAGGTGTTCAGATGTTTTTACTTTTCTTCTAATTCGTGTCAGAAATAAATACCTCCCACTGAATCTACAGGGTTTGTCACCTGAGTTTACACACTGTTCAGAATGACATAATGCTTAGGGAAGTCTACAAAAGAAATAAAAGAATTCTGGCATAGTCAGAGCTTATGATCTAGTCATGAAAGTAATTACATTTTTATTGTAATCTAAGTATATATTATAGTATGATCCACATTGATTTGAAGTTTTAAGATATATATATACGTATTTGGGTTTTTTAAAAATTATACAACCCAACGTATCAGAATAATTTAAAGCAGTCATTTATGAAGGGAAGATGTTGGAAGGAGGAATTGAATGCACTTAAATCAGGAAAGCTTCCTGGAAGAGGTAACCTTCAAGATGTGTTTTAACCAGACACAGCCAGTCATTGATAGGCAAAGAGAAAAACAGAAATTTCTGCAACGGCTGAACCTAGAGCCAAGAGGAAAAGCAGTCCTGTCACAAAAAGCCAGAGATCTTCCCACAAAACAATGTGAAGTAATAATGTAGGTGACACCTCTATGGTTTAAGCGGGATATAGCAAGTAGAATCTGAGTACATTTTACACCCCATTATGGCACTTTGTTTAATGGCAAGTGTGAAACACCTCTGCTAAATCATTCCTGGCATAATCAATGTAGTCACTGCCGTGTCTAACTGCATTTTCATAGGTTTGCTGTCTTAGCACATTTCCAGAGTTATTCCTTCCTCTCCTTCACCAGCTCTGTACTAAAATGCTCCGGTAATCATCCTGTACTGAACTTGAAGGCTGTGTCCTCTTCAGAATGTTCATCTGCATGATGGTCTTCTGGGTTTAATGGTATGTAATTACTATTCCCTCCTTAAAGTGTGTAACTTCTATAACTATAAAGGTAAGCAATATTCTATCAAAATTCCTTCCCTCTAGGAGAAACAAGAAAGTGAAGCAAGGTCATTGGTGTCCACACAAACAGAAAGAGGCTGAGAAAGCCCGTTCAGCCTCTTGCCTGCAGGATCAAATTAAAGGCACAAGCCAAGGCTTTCCCTGAGCCTTGACTTGGCTGGGGCCATGTGAAATAACCTTATTCCTCATGTGTGTCAGCTGAAACAAGGTTGTTCTGAGAGTGAGCCAGCCAAATCTGGACTATTTATTTCTGTTAATAGAATCATTATTATGACAGTTTATCAGGGTTGGGACTGAATGAAATATTTAAGGATGCTGGGTCTATAAGAATTCACTAGTGAGCCGTTCTGTAGATCGGCATCAGCACACTCACATTAAAACGTTCTTGACCTCATGACATGTAACTACATCCAAGTCTAAATGTTCATCAGTCAATATATCCAGCATATCAAGCTCCCACACAATTTTTATAACATTTAGGTAGCTTCTATCATGACAAATCAAAGAAAATAACAGAATAAAATAAAAACAAAAATAAAATATTTGTAAAAACATTGACAAATACGGTGAGCACTGTTTGGGGTAGATGTTGACTGCCCATAAAAAAATAAAAATGGTAGAGAATCTCCCCAGAGCAAAAATCACTAAACTATTTTTACAGAGGAGAAAATATCTACAGAAGAATATAATTTTATTATGAATGTTTACCTTTGAACACAAATTTAATAACAAAATACTTTACACGAAGAGAAGACAGCTATTAACAAAGATAACGTTAGCACCCTCGGGTTACCTCGCCTGTTTTCACGAATCCGTCTGGCACGAAGGGGACATGAACACCCACTCGCCAAGGACACAGCCACACACAACGTTTCCAGCAGAGTAGGGATTAAAATTTCAAGTTCAGAATCTTTCACACAATCACAGTGTATCTTGAGTTGTCTCCTTCTTTCAGTCAGTCAAATTGTACCTATTTATGACCATTTTCCCCTCTTCTGGATCAACCTAGAATGTTCTGTGGCAGTCATACAAGTCGACGTCTCAGATTTCACGTAAGAGAACCTGCCAGGGAGGCCCAGGTCATTGAGAGCCTCTAAATCAGGCCTGGGCAGACTTTTCCGGGCAAGGGCTACTTCTAATTTTTTCCAAGTGTCATGGTCCACTAGCTATGTATTTTGTTATTGAAGTGGTCACCCCAGAATTGCTTAGCAGTCCACAAGTGGACCACAGTTGACATCCTGCCCAGCCCTGCCCTAAATGTGACAACTTTGAACCCATCACAGTGTTCATGCCAGACCAGCCGCTGCTGCCTGTCAGTGACAGCACCGCAGAAGGGGGCAGGGTAGTCGAATCATCACCCTCTGGAGACTTAATGGGATTCTTCTAACCCACTCCTTAGCTCGGGGACTTGCTGTCAGCCTGGCTGCAACTCTCAGGACAACAATGAGGTCAGAGTCTCTTCCTATCAACGCTTCCTTTACTCACTCAAAACCGAGATGTGAAGTTTCTCTCTGCCTGGGCCTCCCCGTGTTCTCTTCATGCTCCATGGGCATGTACATCGTAAATCTCCTGCAAACGTAGTTCAGTCTTGTATCAGCTTTTTAAAAAGCCCAAACTGAAACTGGTGGTTACAGAATTGGGGTGACAGAAGGAATGACCGTACTCACCACTCCCAATGGTATCCTGGGGGCCTACGGGCCTCTCATCCCCGTAACGCTCAGAGTTGCAATTGTAAATCTTGGTCCTCGAGACTAATACACTTTTGCCGAGGGCATAGCAAGGGCTTCATTAAATTACAAGCTATTAATACAGCTTCTACCAGGGCACTTTGCACTCCTTGTGCTCAGGGTCCCATAGGTAAGGAAGAGTTGCCATCTTGGCAGGCTAAACTGATTGGGCAGCAAGAGGAGACAGGGCAATGGAAGAACACATGTGACAATTGCTCTCACTGGTTACATGCCTCTTCAAAGTTTCCTCCCAGGAATAATGGCCCAAGAGACTGCACATCTCAGTGGGGAAGTGGCATCTCAAAGGGACCGGTGTAGATGAGGTATCCTGCTCAGCTCTCCCTTCATGAACACCTGCTGTAGGAGAATAGCTGGTTGGGAGACTTCAGCTCTGAATGGACCATGACAGTGACCCTTGCCCACCTTTCCCCTGGGTGCTCCCAGCCCTGCAAAAGGTTTGACCCCTAGTAAAAGCCCTGCCCCGCGTAGATTACTCTAACAGGCGACTTCTATCTGGACACTTCCGATTAGCTTGGACAAAGCTTTCTCAGAACCATGTGCCACTGCAAAGCTCTCTACCCGATGCCCTCTTAGCTCCCATCTTTCAGAGATGTCTGCCCGGCAGCGTGGTCTGGAGGTTTCTCTTGCCTATTCTTGTTTCCTCCTCCTCCTCTCACAAGCATCTCCCCAATAAATATCTTGCCTATCTAGTCCAGTCTTGGCATCTGCTTCTCAAAAGACATACACTGACACAATTTCTTAATAAAAAAGTGTTCTATTTTAATTGATTCAGCATACCATGAGCAAAAACATGTGTCATCTCCTTGCCACTATTTTTCAGTCAGAAGCAGTCTCAACTGCACAGTGTTCCAATGTCCTTACATGGTCTATTCAAAAAAAAGTGACAGTACTCTTTTCGAAAACCTGTTGCTTGAAATGACTAGTCTTCTCTCTGACCTTAAGTGGGAATGATCAAGTGTTCTACTTGCTACTTCTATAAATATCCTCCTTTGTTTTCTGAGGTATAAATCTTGGTCTCTTCCATGAAATATTTCCTTATAATTCAAAAACAAAATTGATTTTTCTTTCTAGATTGTTATGCTATAAAATCTGACAGTTTGCAACTTATCATTTTGGGTATTAAAATTTATTTTATTTACAAAGTTGATTAGAGACAAAATTTATTCCCAGTTTTAACACAATGGCCCAAGATTCCTCTTCAAAAATTTGGGTTTTTAAAATATATATGTAAAAGATTTGTATTAATTAAAAAATAATTCATTTTACCATAAAAAAAAAAACTGGAAACCCCATAAAAGGTCAAAGTAGAATTTAATAATTCATCATCACACTGAACATAGTTAATTATTATTGATACTTACTCATAAACATCTAGCATTTTTCTATGTATACATAGACCCATAGTACATAAATACTTAGCTATAAAAATGTGGCATTTACACACAGATATTTGGCTGTTCTGCACATACTATAAGCTGTTTATAACTGATACTATGCTAAACAGTTTCATTAACATTTGTTAAAATGTAAAAATAAAAGAATCAGAAGTACTTTTAATTAATTCATTTAATCAATTCTGAAGTGTTAAAAGTTCCAATGTCTTTATTTTCTGAATGATAAATAATTCTAAACTATATTCTCATACAAACATCTTTGATGTTTCTCTCAGGATGAAATTCTAGAATTCTGGATCAAATTTATACATTTTTAAGGTTCTCAATGTATACCAGAAACATATGCAGAGGGTGCCAAATAAATGTACACACAATTTAAGAAAAGAGAAAACTGTATTAAAATTGTAATACTCAATACATACCAATAACAAAAGATGAATAAAAGGCATATTTGACTTCTGCAGTTACAAGAGGTGCTGGAAGTGGTGACCATCAGCACCCAGACATGTCTGATTACGGTGAACTACTGCCTGAGCAACGCTGACCAAAGTGCCCACGTGTATCACTGCGCATGCCATTTTCCATGTCTTCCTGATGTACCACCAGTGTAGCCAGTTCTCTACGGTACACCACGTCCTGTAAGATCCCCCATAGGTAGAAGTCAAGGGGTGTTAAGTCAGGAGAATGTGTGGGAAACTCAAACAATGTTCTCAAATTTCAAATACCACTTCAAAGTGGTCTTGCACTCCTCGAATGACAACCGTGCTTCCACCATTTTCTTTGACTGTCCTGCCTGTCCCATGGTGACGCTAGCATTCATTTGATTAACACCATCTTTCTAGCGAATGTCATCCTACACATTGCTGCCATAATTCAATTCAACTTCAAAAAGTAATACATTGATAACATCTCTTAAAGTGTGTGTATACACATTTTTTTAGCAACCCCATATGCTAGAAAAGTTGTGCCAACTTAAATCTTTTTAGTACTGTCCCAAGTCTTTGGCAGTATTTTTTTTTCAATTTTATACATATAAGATGGTTTTGTGTATTAATTTATATTTATTTTCTTAGTAAATTGACTTTCTCTCAGTTTTGCTACTTCCAGTATGGGTTGGGCGAAGAATGAACTTTGGAGTTTTGCAAACTCAAGTTTGGGTTCTGGTTACATTTCCTAGTGTGGGACTCAGAGCCACTCACACTCTTTAAGGCTCAGAGTTGCTTATTTCAATGAAATTGGGATGATAATAATATTTATATCATTGAGTGGTGGTGAGGGTGATATGAGATAATGAAAACTTCTTAATACATTGAATAGCAGATAGTAAGTGCTCCAAAATGCTATTCATTATTAGCATAGAAATCTTGAATCTTTTTGGTTGTTAATAGATTTCTATTCATGTTCTTCAGCATTATTTCTGTGAGGTGTGTGATTGTCAATTCAGACAGACAAAGGGCAGTGATTCTATACAGTAGGAAGCTTCATTAATGATATCAAGGACACAGGTAATTGCAAGGTACTGGCAGAGCATAAAGGAGCCTGGAACTGCCAATGCTACTCATCAGGTCCTTCTTTGCTGTATGACTCTGTGCCCTGTCCCAGTTTAACATATGATACTTGGAGGAAGGCAACAACAAGAGTTTCTGGGTAATGTGAGAATTGTTAGAGTAATAGTTTACATTTACATTTTTAAACAGATTTGATACTGGTTAACAAAAATAAACTTTGCTCAAAAGTAATCTGTTAAATGATGTTCTCCCCCCCTCCCCCTGTTTCACACACATTTGATTTGTCATTGCCATTGTCACCGGACAAAGATTAAACATGTAGTGAGTCAGGACATAGAGTCAAATGTCAAAGGAAAATAGTACATGGAAGAAGGAAAATAAAGGAAAGCAAAATATAAAAGCTTTGGCAATATTTGATCCTGAAAAATTATGAGTAAATTGGAAATATCTACCCAAAACACCACACTCACATGTGTACGAGTATTTTATCTTAAAGTTTGGTGGAAAACAGAATACTTTCCAAAAGTGGCCAGGGCACTTCAAAGGAAGAAAATTGTATCCAACTCAGACTATATCCTGAGCAAAAGCAGACATGAGTCATTTTACCGTGCAATTCTGTCCTAAACAAACATCTAAACTTATTGCTTAAAGGGAACCAAGTACTCTCCACTTTATAAGCAAAACCAGGTCAAGTCTTACCCTATAATCAACTGTCATTTGGTGAAACCGAGAACCGAATGTGGCTTTGTGTCTGAGCCGTGTATTTAATTTTGACAGCCCGACTTCTTAGGGCTCTGCTCCTCAGAAGCTCAGCACATAAACACACCGCCTGCAGCCCTGCATTGATTGTCAGCACAATTAATTGCTAGGAAAACTGCAGCTTTATTAAGTGTACGGTACTAACAATAAAAACATCACTATTTATAGCACAGAGCATGGCGGGTTATCTATACAAATAAAATACAACAATAATAAACAAAAGGCCAGCTGGTAGTCCCACAGAAGAACATCAATAAATTTGTTTTAATGCCAAGCCACAACAGGATATTCAAGTGTCCCTGGGCACAAGATACTGCAACCTTCACTAAAAGACAAGAGCCTTTTGTGAGGTGTGAGAAGTGGATGTCAACCAGTCTCTTCAGAATTATTTCTTACAGCTCCAAATCTCCATTGCGCCTGTGCCTGACCACAGAAATGCCGCCTGGGTGGAAGAGAGAAGAGAAACATCACAGTGTCCATTTATAGTCAGTATTGAGGAATGTCCTAGAATTTCATCAGTGATAAAAACAAATACATCTTGATACATCTTGAGGACTATTAAAAGGCATATTGGTAGCATTAAGGAAACTTAGAGAGGCTACACATTTAAGAAAGGAAAGGAAGAGGAGGAAGAGAGTAGAAAGTAACATGTATCCAACCCTGTATGAAACATGTGGGGACAAAGGGTGACCGCCAACACAAAATTGCTTTATTCCTTCACACAGAAATATGTGTGTTATGGTCAAAAATTTTATGCAATAAAATATGTCTGTTCTAGGAAGCTTTTTAAAATAACATGTTCAGAGCAATAAATTAAAAGAAAAATGTAGTTTTATTAAACACCCACCTTTTTGTCATCATTCTTCACATAGGTAGTAAAGGTTCATAGAAGTGATATGTGCAAGACCATTGCTTGTGGCGGTAGTGATGCTGAAAACTCAAACCCCATTCTGATTTATTGGGTAAAACATACCACAGTACTTTGTGTAACACACAGAGACAGAGGGATGGCTAAAGAGCACTTAATTGTGAAGAAGGTTAATTGAGTTAAAATATAAGCAGATGTTTCCTTCATTACATATGTATCATATACATTATGTGCATTATACACTTTAATGCAGACCTTCTGGTTCATGCACAGAAACAATTTCAAATATCACTGCAAAACAAACTCTTAATTCAACATGAGAAACCTGAGACTCAGTGAGGTTACAATGACCTGTCCAAGCCCCCTTATGGGTTGGTGACGGAAGCAGAATAGAACCATCCTTAACCCTTTTCCTTAAGCTCTATAGCATATAAGAAGCCACAACTGAATAAGTAACTATTATACTTCATTTCCTCACAAACTCCAATGTTCAGAATATTTTTTAGAGAGAAAACAGGGTTTCTAAAATGCAGAACTCAATTGAGTTTTAAAGTTCTAAACATTGCTTTAACTTGTCATAGCATAATAAAACGAAACTCCCTAAGTACAGAAAAGTCCTATCTTACACATCTTTGTAACCTCGCACATAATACATCTGCAAGTATCGCTTATTTGTGGTTCTTTCTGGTAACCTAAACTATTCATTCATATTTGTCCTTTCAAAGTGAGAAATTTTCAGTGTCTCACCTCTGGATGAAGGAAGATCATCCAACGTGTTGGGAAGGTGGAGGAGGTGAGAAGCAGCAAAAGTCATCCATAGCTTCTATGATAAATAGTTCATAACATGTTTTGGGTAATCTTGAACAACTCTCAGTCACATACAAAGTAAACAAACAAAAAAATAAAATATCTTCAACAAAAGAGAAATTATTCAGCCACCAGCAAATTTTAACAAAACTTCCTCTTCTGATTGAACATCAGGAAAATGTGGATCTATAAGAAACTTGATTTCCAAGCATTTTTCACTTACTTAGTCAATGACTATAAGGGAGGATCACTGTTTTCTAGGCACTGGGCTAGGTGGAATAGTAACAGGTCAGGCAGGATTTATGCCCTCAAGGAATTTAGGTCTTTACACCAGAAAGATTTGTAATTTGGGCTAAATTTAAAAGCTAGAATGGCCTGTTTTCGTGTGTGTGTGTGTGTGTGTGTGTGTGTGTGTGTGTGTGTGTGTAAAATGTATATACATATACACAGTAAACTCTCAGTTAACCAGCACCCATGGGGATTGGTAGATGCCAGATAAATGTCAGTAGACTCTTCGTTAATCGCAACTCAAGCAACTAGCACTCTCAAGCAACCAGCATTTGGAGTTCTGGTTAACGAACAATCTACTGTATGTATTTTAATTAATTAATTTATTTCTGGCTTAGTGATCTTGAGAACATACCAACTATATACTCTTGGCCTCAGTTTTCTCATTTGTAAATTGTAACTAAGACTATTTCACAAAGGTTTTGTGATTAAGTGAAATAGCATTTTAGAAGTATTAGTCATATAGAGAATACTCAAAAATATTTTTTTGAAATTGGAATATTACAACAGTTAAGCTTTTCAAAGCAGAGAGACACCCCACCACCATCACTAGTAAAGTGTTAATTCAATTGGTGAAATTTAAAAACCCTTTTTGAAATGACCCTACTCAGGTTAAGAAAGGTACATCCATTAATTTTATAACATAAAATAAATTTCTTAAAGAAAATATTGTAACAGATTTTAGAACTCCACAAACTGTTAAGAGAGCCACACATTTCATGGTTCTATTTTTTTTTTCTTAAGACAGAACAAAAAACTCACCATATATAAATCCCAGGAAGCAGTATGCCGCCAGTACCTATTTTAACAAAAAGCTACTCAAAAACTTCCATGTACAAGAGCATATCCAATAACATGAAGGAAGTGACTTTTCTCCGACTATTGTGTTCAGCTCTTTCAACAGCCATATTCTTATTGCTGGAAGGGTCTTGTATTGAGAAACAAGAAGCAAGTAGTGAAGTGACCTTCCACAAGGTGGCCTTTATTGCTGCAAAATTACTTCACTAATCTTTCTTAAATTGTTATTGCAGGCAAGTACGAAACCAAAACGGGATAAAATGCTGCTATTATACAACTATTAAAACGTTGGGCAGAAATTCATCATAACATCTTTTCAAAACACAGATAAACATGCTTTTCGTGGAGGCTATTTTTTATTTCAGAAAAAGAAAGTCACTCTTTTTAAAATTCAAATACCATTATCTGTAACTTGGACCCCCTTATAATGGACCATCCATACTAATTTACAGGAATGGTGACACTCAAAATATATACAAAATATGATCCCACTGAAGAAAAGAAGGAAATTATCTGTGATTACACTAGCCTCCAAAAGGGGCATTTTTCATTCCTGTGGTTTGAATGCTGTGATGGTTTCCCCCCATCTGATATTGCCCCCTTTTGTTGTGTGTTGAAGTGATTGCCTCATTTGCAGACGGTCCCTGGTGGGTGTTTTTGGCAAACTGGAGGAAGTGCTTTCTGAAAAATCTGTTGAGCACCACACTCTCCTTAAAACTGGAAGATATCCAAGTGGCACATCTGTTACTCCTTTAGGCCACTGAACCAGAAGCTGAGTCCAAAGAATGGGATTAGGAAAATCAGGATGGTGAACCTTTTTTCCTTCTCTTTTCTCCCCATCTTTTCATCTTCCCAACAAGCAGGTTTTTGACTATGAAATGATAGAAAATTCATTAGCCGTAACCACTGCTGAGGTTCCGTTGGCCAAACGTTTTCTCTTAAATCTTTAAACAATATTACCTTTCTACTTTTTTAAACTTTGTGTTGAATAACAATCTTTATATTTTATAACAGCTTTAGATTTACACAAAAATTATGAAGTTAGTACTGAGAATTCCCTCATGCCCTACACTCTGTTCTCACTTAAAAGTCACAACTTATGTTCGTATGGTATAATTTCTTACAGTTACACACCTATGTTAACCTGCAATTCTATAATGACAAATGACGCTGAGCACATTTTCATATGTTTACTTATTCTCTTTGGTGAGATTAATATTCAGATTTTTCCCTATTTTTAGTTTGTATTGTTTGGTTCCTGACTGTTGAGTTTTAAGAGTTCTTTGTATGTTTAGATACAAATCTCTTATCAGATACACAAGGGCTGTCCAGAAAAGTATCCAGCCATGTACTATGGAAACTAGAGGCATTTATGGCTGGAATGTTTTCTGGACAGCCCTCCTGTGTTTTGCAAATATCTTCTCACAGTCTGTGGCTTGTCTTACTTTTTCTTTTAACAATGCGTTTGGCAGGGAAGAAGTTTTTAATCTTAATGATGCCTAATTTAGCAATCTTTTTCTTTCATGGATTGTGGTTTGGATCTAAAAATTCATCAATAAATGCTGGTTCAGATAGATTTTCTTCTCAAAGTTTTATAGTTCTGAATTTTTCATTGTGGTCTATGATCCTTTTTAGTTGATATTTATAAAAAGTATAAGGTCTATATCAAGATTTATCTTTTTGCATATGGATATACAATTGCTTAAACAACATTTGTTGAAAAGCCTCTTATTTTTTCAGAGTTGCCTTTGCTCCATTGCAAAATATCAGTTAACTATTTTGTGTGAATCTATTTTGGGTCTCTCTATCTAGTTTCATTGATTTATGTTTCTATTTTTTTCATCACAACTATACTGTCTTATTTACTGTAGCTTTATCGTAAGTCCTGAAATCAGGTAGTGGGAGTTCAACTTTGCTCTTTCCTGCAGTATTGTATTGGCTTTTCTAAGTCTGTTGCCTTTTCATACATACTTTATAATTTTCTTGTTTATATCCACAAATAACCTACTGGGATTTTGACTGAGATTTCATTGACTCCACAGATCAAGTGAAAAGAATTAACATGTTAACAACACTGAATATTCCAACAATAAACACAAACTATCCATTTATTTAAATCTCCTTGATTTATTTCAACAAAATTCATAGTTTTCTGCATATATAACTGGAATACACATTATTACACATATACTTAAGTATTCCATGTTTTTTAAATTATTAAGTTCAAATTTTTATTGTTGTTGTATAGAAAAGCAATTAACTTTTGAATGTTAATCTTGTCTGTAACCTTGCTGTATTTACCTATTATTGCCAGGAGGTTTATTTTCTTTTTCATTTTCTATGGAGAAATCCATGTCATCTACAAATAAAAAGAGTTTTGTCCCCAATCTGTAAATATTGTATTTCCTTATCTTTTTATTGAACTCCCTAAGACTTCCTATACTATGTTAAATAGAGTGGTGAGAGGACATTCTTATCTTATTTCCAGTCTTAGAGGGAAAATGTTCAGTTCCTTATCAATAATCAGCATGTTAGCTGTAGGGGTTTTTTGTAGATTTACTTATCAAGTTAAGGAAATTCCCCACAATCCTCGAAAAAATTTTAATCATGATTAGGTGTTAGATTTTGTCAAATGCTTCTTCTGCATCAATTGATATGTCACTTTTTCCTTCTTGATCCTGTTGATGCAGTGTATTAGACTGATTTTTCTAGTAGATTTTATTTTTTAGAGTAGTTTTAAGTTCACAGCAACATTGAGCATATGGTAAAGAGATTTCCCATGTACCCCACATATATGCATAGTCCCCCTCACTATCAACATTCTGCACACGTGGTATGTTGCTTACAATTGATGAACCTACACTGACACATCATGACCACTCAAAATCCACAGTGTACATTAAAGTTAACTCTTGGTTTTGTACACTTCATGGGTTTTGACAAATGTATAATGACATATGTGCACCAGTATAGTATACAGAGTAGTTTTACTGACTTAAAAGCCCTTTGTGCTCTGTGTAGTTATCCTCCCCTCTCCCCAGTCTGTGGCAATCACTCCTACTTCTAGTGTCTCCATAGTTTTGCTTTTCAGAATGTCATATAGTTGAAATCACACGGGATGTAGTCTTTTCAGATTGGTATCTTTCACTTGGAAATACGCATCTCAGATTCCTCTATTTTTTCATGGCTTGATAGCTTATTTATTTCTTGTGTTGAGTAATATTCCAGTGTTTGCATTTACCACAATTTAATTGTCACCTGCTGAAGGACATACTAGTTACTTGTACATTTGGGCAATAATGGAAAAAGCTATTACAAACATCCTCCTGCAGGTTTTTATATGAGCATAAGTTTTCAACTCCTTTGAGTAAATACCAAGGAGCACAATTGATGGATTATATGGTAAGAGTCTGTTTAGTTTTGTAAAAAACTGCCAGACTGCCTTCCAAACGTCTGTGGCATTTTGCATCCCCACCTGCAGTGAAGAAAGATTCTTGCTGCTTGAAATCCTTGCCGGCATTTGTGATTGTGAGTGTTTCAGATTTTAGTGATTCTAAGAGGTTTATAGTGGTATCTGACTGTTGTTTTTGTCTGCAATTTCCTAATGACAGTCCCTAATGAACACCGTTTCATGTGTTTGCTGGCTATTTATACATTTTTTTTTTACTTTTTAAATTTATATTAAATAATTCCTTTATCAAAAGGCTTCTCCTTCTATACTATTTTCTATTCTCTCTACTTTGCTTAAACTCAAAAAAACATAAATGAATACTGACATGAAAATATTTCATAATACAAATGAATATTCTACATTCATGACAACAATATGAAGAGTTCAAAGGATTGTCTGTTGTTGAATCCTGATAAAGAAACCATCAATACTTGGGGGTGGGGAGGGGGCTGCTAAGCTGACTTTCATGGTCCTTACACATCTTCAGGATGTGACTGGACTGTGTGTACCTGTACACGGACCCCAAGTGGCTTTCTAATGTGGCACTGCTGACTCATACCTAGCTTTATGTGTGGTAACAAACTGAAAAACCCATCTCAGCCTCCATCACACACTTAGAAGAACCCAACAGCACAACAAATATTAAAATATGTGAGGCTTTATGATATAATTATCTCGTTGACAAATACCTAGGAGTTTTATCAAGGGTGCTTATTGGGCATGAAAGAGAGATGGTCTAACTACAAGAAAAACTGTTGCCTTCCCGGATACCTGGTCTACTTCCACTCATATGTCTTTTTTTGTTTGTTTTGCTGTGTTTTTCAGTTTTGAAATGAAATCCTCCTAAAAACCAAGAAATAATGTTAACTTCCTATTGTGTGCCTCCAACTTAATCCCCTGTCCTGTTTCCTTTCTCCTCTTCCTTTTCACTCTCCATTTTTTCCCAACAGCCTTTAGAAATGTAAACGTAAGAGGAATTAGTCTGCAAGCTTGTTCTTCATAAAAGAACAGCTTTTAATTAAATTAGAAAAAATACTGCCACAGGCAACACTTAAACGACAAGGAATGCATTCTATTAATCTTTGCAGAGAGGCACTGTACACTGCACTTAATTTAATTAGGTAGAGGAAAGGCCTGTTCAGTCCTAGGGGGGTTCCCAATGTCCTTTTAAATTGAGGACACAGCATTTATATAAAGTCATTTTAATATCAGGCGATACATTTCTAAACAGTAATTTTAAAATATTACTTGCTATTATTAAACAATACCTTGTTGCAACTTCTTACTTTATGAGAGGACTTATATTTCTCAGAGAAATTTCACCCACCAACAGGCCTTTTGCTCCCCTCCAATAATTTATTGACTTTGAAAGTGTTAAATAATTAGGACTAGGTTCACTGGAAAACAACTGCACTAGGGAAATACACGTCAAAGCTTTATTACAATGGCTAATATATTTGGATTATGTTTCACTTCTGGACCATGGTAGTGAGTGATAACAAATAACTTTTATATTAAAAATTATATTACAGTTGAGAAGTAGGTTATATTCTGATGTCACTCTGGGCACTATAGACACAGAAAGAAAAACTTTAAAATATTTTAGTCACCTTTTTAAATTCCAATCTTACTCTCCAACACTTTAAAAACTTCATTGAATATTTCTACTCTTTTTGACCACCTCAAGAAACTAGACAGGCTATTAATCTGTCACACTCATAAATTATAATAGAAAAGTCATCCAGGGATTGTATTGAACAACCAAATACAAGCAACTACTGTTCAAAAAGCAAGTTATATACTAAGAAATGTTCTGTTTCATGGAGACTTTTTTTTTAAATCCCAAATCTCAGAAAACACTGGTGCAAGGTCCCTAGGAGAATCATGAATCAAAGTAAGGTGATGTATACACACATAATTCCTTGGATTTTATTTGCTAATTTATCTCTTCATGAGAGTACTAGAGGGTAGACACTAGCCTAGGAGACAGTGATATGAACTAGTCAACCTAGGATCTTGAAAAAATAAAGCTTAAAAGTCCAACAGTCCTGGGGGGCTGTTTCTTTCTGGGTTTCTGGTTAAGGTAGAGGTTGGAGCAATTTCTGAGCGACAAAGGAATACTGACTAAGGAATCAACAGGAACTCTCCTGATTGTCTATCAGTACAACAAAATATCTTTTCCAATTACGAGGATAATACATGTTTATGGAATTAGTCCACAACAAGCAATGCAAATTCACTTTCGGCAATAGCTAGTGAGTATCCAATTCTCAGTTTTGATATGAAAACCCAACCAGATCTCTGATTTAAAAGTACTGTTTGGGGACAAAATAAAAAGTTCATATTCAGGCAGAATGTTTCCGGGCATTCATTTGCACAGAGAGTTATATAATTGGTAAAAATTCTTCCCCCGTAAAGATAATTTATTCTTAAATGATTAGTACAGAGTCAGGACCAAAGGAAGCCACAATAAATGCTGGGTGTCATAACTACCTGGGACAGTCTATCACAGTTTGGAACACAGGGTTCGTTGCAAGGTGGACCTGTATTTGAGTCCTACTTTGGCCATTTAGCCTAATTAGCTCAGTCTTATTACTTAACCACTAGAGGTTCAGAACCTTTGTTTTTAAAATATTAATAAAAACTATGCAGGTTTGTTTGTAAACATTCAATTTTAAAATGTATCTAAAATACTTCTTGCTAGGCTTGTATGCAGTAAGTACTAAATAAGTGTTGGATGTTATTGTACATAGCGGCAGTAAACAGGTCTTCAAAACTATTTGCATATCCTGATGATTTAGATTAATCATTCAATCCACAAACATACAGTGAGTGGTTGTTATGTCTTGTGCATACAAAGATGAATAAGGTATAGTTTCTGACATCAAGGGCACTCACACAGAAAACTGCAATTAAATGGAATTATTCCTGCAAGGAAAATATACCCTGGATGCAAAAAGGTGATTTAACTGCCTGGAGGTCAAAGAACATTCCCAAAAGTTGCTTCCACTTTAAGAGCTTAAGTCAGTAAGGTGAAAGGATGATAAAGAAACTTCTAATATGGAACATCATGAGCAAAAGCATGGAGGCTTAAGCAAATAGAGTGCAGGGCTGACTACTTAGAAACTGATATTGTGATGCCAGTAATTTAGAAAGAAAAGAAATACATTTGCCCTTTAAAAGCCAATCTATATAATTAAAACTTAAAGAGCTATGTAAAGGCAAACTATTAAAAAAATATAGGAGTTCCCTGGTGGTGTAGTGGCTAAGGCTTCGGTGCTCTCGAAGCTGCAGCCTGGGTTCGATTCACAACCAGGGAACTACCCTCCTCTCTCCCTGCAAAAAAATACCCACACAAAAAACTGAATGATTCTTGAAAGTCCCTGTACTTTCCTTGAAATTAGTATACACAAAGAAGGAAGAAAGGAAGGAAATGCAGGCCAGAGGAGAAATATTTGACAGGTATAGTACTTCCTAATACACAAAATTAGGGTTCTAATTTAAAAGGCTAAGGGAGAGAATTTTTACCATAGTAAAGTCAGCAGAGGAGTAACTGTCTCCCTGTGAGTTCCCTTAAGAGAAAGCCCAAGAAAACTCCACTCTGGTAGTCACACTTAGGTGCTTCCTGACAAGCATGTGGGCATTTTAAATATAAAGCTATTGGGTTTAAGAAACAGTGAGAACGTCACTGCCTTAGTTTGGGTCCCCCTAGTGTCCAACCCTGAAGCAAGAACTTAGGAAACAATGGGGAAGTTATGATGGAAAAGGGAAATAAAAAAGGTATTAATGAGCAATTTGCTATTTTAGATTATCAATGTTAAATCCTATGGGGACCATATAAGAAAGCAGGTATAATAGGCATTAGGATTTTCACTGAATGATGGGAGACTGAGTCATTTATCCAGGATTCTTATCTCCCTTTTGGAGGGTTCCCCTCAGGGTGGGTAACTCACCCCACTCTAACACACACACACACACACACACACACACACACACACACACACATACACACACACTTCTGGGTTACCTAAGTGCAGAGAAGCAAGCTACTGATAAGTCTGAGAAAGCCCCCTGGGGGAGAAGAAGTGAAAATTAAGTACTTAAGGTAGGAAGCTGTCAGCTTGCTGGTACCAGAGCTGCAGGCAAACTTGGGTAGGGCAAGGGGATGTGGGGTGGCATCTGCTTTAGAATGCCCCTTGTATTTCTCAGTGTTCTCATGCCCCACATGGAACCCTCTGTTGCATTTGCTCAGCATTGTGGCCAGTCAAAATCCCTTGACAAAATAAAACTCAAAGAGTTAATGAAACTGGTTACATCTCTTACTGCTGCAACTTATCCTGTGAGTATAAATGGAGTCAATCTAAATCCCCTCACCTTGTATGGTATAACTACTGGTCTGATTAACTTGCCCATTGCAATGAAGAAAAATTTATTCTGAGGGGCTGAAGTCCCAAGTCACTTGCCTTCATCAGGCCATGGTTGGTGCAATTATGTATTAGAGTGATGTAATAGTTGAACACTTTCTGTTTGTAAAAACAAAACAAAAACGTTAAATGAAATAACCTATCTGAGGGTCATGTGTGTGTGAGTATGTGTGTGTTGTGATTGATGGAGTCACGGGTAGGCAATAGAAGTAGAAATTAAATAAGATTAATTCCCCTAACTCCATATATACATATGGGAAACATAAGCAATATTTAAATAGGTTTCTATACTATCACATGATGGCTCTAGTTATACAGCTTCAAGAGCCTAGACAGTTATAATGCCCTCATTTATTAGACTAAGGAAGATACCAGGGCTGTCTGGAAAAAATCCAGTCATAAATGCCTCTATGTTTCATATTACATGGCTGGATACTTTCTGGACAGCCCTTGTATGTAACAATATACCTATAGGTTAAAAAATAGATGTGATTCTTACTTATCCATTTAAATATGTACTGACTTTTGTTTTGTGTGGTTACCCAGTGCCTTATTGGAATCTTGGGTCTAATTCAATTCTGATAAACCACTTCAGGCAGGTCAAAGCCTTCCTTGAGAAAAGTGTGTTTCTATTGCTGTAAACTGTCCTTCCATTTGATTGCCACTTTGTTAATATTACTTCCTCTCCTTAATCTAAATATACCCTCCTTCCTTCTAGAAATACATCTTTATAATTTTAACTATATATCTTACTATTACTCTAATTGGTTTTTCCAACTTGGCAAAATCTCTCACATTGTATTATAAAGAAGCTTTTCCTTGTAGCTCAGTTTTAATATATGAGCCATACAGTGAATACTTACTATTAGCCACATGCCAAATGAAAGAATCTTAAAATATACCATCAAATGAAGCTAGGCAAACATGCTGATATTCAGACCAAAAAAAAAAAAAAAGCTGAAATACAAAAGAAAACACATATTATAAAATAAAAAAGTTATCAAAATAATCACCAGTCATTCTACCAAAGAAAGCCTTGGAAGTCCTCTGCTCATTTTCTACTGAAATGACTTTGCTATCTTCTACCATTAGTGGCTCATTTACAACAAAATAATGTAAAAAAAAAAACAAAAACACCTTTAAATATTTATGGTTTCAGGTAGAGAAGTTTACCTATACTATAGTCAGTAATATTTCAGTCAGGAAAGAAAATGTTAATGAAATAGGGCCTTGTTCTTTCCTCTAAAGGGTATTTCTACTGCTGAATACACTTTAGAAAAGCTCTAGAAACAAATGATCACAATGCTGCATACTGATAACCAGTGAACAGGTGTGTATGAGCTCCATCCTTGATGAAAATGAGTAGAAAATAATTTCTGTATTTAAATAACTTACCAGTAGAATTTTACAATTTCAGCAGTTTTGGGTTCAGAGGAAATGAAGAAGAATTGCAGAGAATGATTTAGGGAAACACAGAGAGTAAGCTTTCTCATACTGGTTTGATTACACAATCATAAAGGAGTAATTTACTGAGGTATTGATCTATCTTCTGTTTCTGATGTAATAATCTCTTCTCTTTTCTTTCCCCAATAACAGAGTCAGGGCCCTCTTGGAGAAGTCGGTGTGCATTAGCTCATAGAAAAGATTATGCTTGGTAGGTGGGGAGAGCAGGCTATGGTCCCAGGGCATTGGACTTCTGCAAAAATGCTCATGCCAGAATATGGCACAATAGAAGCAGAGTTGATGGATCATGTGGGACCACACAATGTTACAGTAAAGACGTTATCAGTAGGATGCACTGCATATGAAAAAGCTCTTGCTTATTGGTAATCATACTACCCTCATGATTCCTATGCAACTCAAAGGCATGAGAGTACCTCAGCGTCCTGACTAATAAAGGTCTGTGGCATTACTTAAGCACTTGAGTTCGGCAAGTATATCTCATACTGTCTTTCAAAGTGTTTATAATCACAAATTAAATTTCCAGGTTTTTTTTTTTATTTCTTGCTCCTCATTGATTGGTGTATAAACACCTCAGACAGCCATGATGGTTCTGTTGAACCCCAGAATTTTTATTGACCACAAATTATCAATCTGTTTTCTAAAATTGTAAGAGTTCCAACACACACACACACACACACACACACACACACACACACACTAGCTTTTTAGCTCATGTACAAGGACTATATGGAGTAAGTTCCCTTTAAGTTAATGGAAGCTGATAATTACAGGCAGGTTTATGTCTTTACAGTGGTGTTTCCCATCCATTTTAAAGTTAGTTCTGGATCTATAAAAGATTTCTTCCTTGAAATCTTTCTGGTTTAAGAAACCAAATCATTTTCTGTAACATTGAAAGTGTTGATACAGTAGATACACAAAAGACAAACAGAAGGAAACCAAAGCCTACTGCTATGGGAAATCAGTCCACAAAGAAAGACAGCAAAAGAGAAAAGAAGGAACAAGAGCACTAAAAAAGCAGTCAGAAAATAAAAAGATGCATATAATAATTACTTTAAGTGCAAATGGTTTATATTCTCTAATGGTCTAATCAAAAGGCACAGAGTCACTGAACGGATAAGAAAACAGGATCCACCTATATGCTGCCTACCAGAGACTAACTTCATCTTTAAGAACACACATTGGCTCAAAGTGAAGAGATGGAAAAAGATATCCCTTGCAAGTGAAAGCCAAAAGACAACAACAGCAGCTACTATATCAGACAAAATAAACTTTAAGCCAAAAACTGTAGCAAGAAACAAAGAAGTTTATCAAATAACGATAAAAGGATCAAATTCATCAAGATGATCTAAAATTTAGAAATGTATATGCACCCAGCATCACAGCACCTAAATATAATAAGCAAATATTAACAAATCTGAAGGGAGAAATAGACAACAACATAATAAAAATATATGCTTGGGAGATACCAGAGTATGTATATATATTTATCATATCTAAAGCCATTTAGCGAATGCAGTCTCTAAAGACTGACTACAAATAGACCAAAAAAAAAAAAAAAAAAAGAAAGAAAGAAAGAAAGAAAGAAAAAGAAAAAAAAGGATTTGAGAAATGAGATTTGGGACCTCTGATATTTAGAGGTAAGAAAGATGAAGAGAAACCAGCAAATAAAACTAACAGAGTAGACAACGAAACAGGAGACAAATCTAGGGGAGAGTAGTGTTTTATAAGTTATGTCCAACACTGTTTCAAGGAGAAGGGCGTATCCATCTATGTCAAATGCTGGAGCTAAGTCAACTCAGACGCAGACTGAAAACTGACTACTGAATCAACCTGGAGGTCACCGGTGACCTGAAAACGTTTTAGTGGTGTGGTACTGCCAAAAGTCTGATCAGAAGGTGCCGAAGAGAGAACAGGGCAAGAGAAATAGCAGTCTTTGCTTAAAGTCTTGAGAAGTATAGCCCAAACTTAAGATTCTTACGATTTTCTAAAATATCTGCACAGGAGAAAAGGTGAGAAGAACAGTCACCATTCATAGGCCTAGTGACAATGTCACATCGGTTTGTAACACATCGTGATAAGCCCTCCTTTACGTGTGTGTACAATCTAAGACTCCCTTGCCGAAAACTCTTTAAAACTCATAGAAAAATGGTTCCTTGTATTTACACATAAACACACACATAAGGTACATGTTACATGTATAAAATATATTTATGTGTTATATAGTTATGCAATAAATTATATATTTTACATATTTTATGTTTATATCTTTATACAGTACAGGCATATAAATACAATAATTTCAGTTTGATTTTCTTATAAATTGAAAATTTATTTAGAGTTGTGTAGCAAAGAATGGGCAGAAAAAGGAGATGGTAACTGGAAACGAATTGCGGGCATGTTAAAGTAGAAAAAATTAAATCATATTAACATGAGCAAATTTCTTCCATATCAAAAAACATTATCAGTACAGAATTTTAAAAATGGATGCTACAAAGAAAAATTCCGAGCTATTTACAAGATTCCTACTGAAAAAAATCTGCTTTGAGTAAATGCCTAAAGACTCATAGATAAAGACAGGTTTATTGCTATGTGCTTCCATACATCTTGCATATACCTTATTTTAGTCTTTATTATACTTAATGATTAATATTTATATAAATAAACTTCACACTAGGTTTTAAGTTTTGCAAAAGCAGAAACAGAATCGATATTGCTTACCAAAGTAATCTTAATAGTGGTGCATAGTAGGTCCCTAATAAATACCTATGAATGAATAAATAAATGAATATGATAATTGCAGAACTATAGTAATTATACTGCATTATACACAGCGGAAATAAATACAGCATCCGACAGAAGTAATGCTTAGACTCGAGTTATGATTTTATTACAAAACCATAAACATACATGTTTATGATTTTGTAATAAAAGATTTGGTATAGATTATGAGCACATTGAAAAGGAGTGTTATTTGTGCTGGACTCTGTATTTTGATAGCTAAAATATTTAATATTTCAAAGTTCCAAATTTTATGTAGAATTAAAAATCATTGCACAAAATAAAAGAAAAAGTCATACAGTGAATTCAAAATGTTTATCAGGAGGACAAAGGACAAATAATAGAATTAAAAATATTCACCTTAAAAGAGTAAGTAAAATTCACAGATGGAAGAATTATTGCTATATTTTAAAAAGAGAAATGAGTGTGCTTTTGCAAATTGTTTTTTCATACAGAGGTAATTAATTATTTGCCCACTGGCCTATTTCAGCATTGAGAATTTTCTCCTCTAATATGGCAATATGTAACATAAAATATAATCAATGTATAATGTAAAAGAGAGCAGAGAGAGTAAGGACACAGGTTCCAAAGTCAGGCCTGGGACGAGTTCCAGCACAGGTATTCACTAGCCTTTCATTACTGGGCAGGTTGCTCTCCTCTGCAATCCGCTTTCTTTACAGGTAAGTTGGAATAACAATAGCATCGCCTCATGATGGGAGCATTAAGTGACAACACATGTAACACACTGAGAACTGGGCACATAGAAAAACCACAATAAACATTAGTTGTTGATTACTTTGAATGATCGTTGGCACTGCATTTCTTCCCTACTCTACCTGCTTTACTGAAATTGCAAGAGATGAAACAAATACTAGGCACTGTCACCCCTCTTATGGCAGACTCCTGTTTCCCAAAATCTGACCACCCCTTCTTCCACAGCAATAGAATTATTTGTTCACATGACCCCCAGACACTCTCAATTTTCAGCTTCCTGGCTGCCTTGCAATAAATTCTTTTCATTTTTTTGTATGAGTGAAAGTGATACAAGGCATTTCCAAGAAGATGCCTTGATAGAGCAGGGTCCCTGTCCCATTGTCCCTGCCTCATAGCTCCCTTTCATCTCTTCACACTAACTGAAAGGAAAATGACCACAGCAACCTTGGAGCACTCAAAGTAAGCCAATGTATAAGTTTTCTATTGCTTCTATAACAGGTTACCACAATACAGTGGCTTAAAATGACACAAATTTATCATCTTGAGGTCAGAAGTCTAAAATAAGACTCAATGATTATTTGGGGATAAGTGGGGAGGGGATGGGAGAAGGGAGAGGGGGTGGGAGAGGAGGGAGGGGGAGCTAAATACATGGTGATGGAAAGAGAACTCACACTGGGTGGTGAACTTACTATACAACAAGGTGACAATGCACTGTAGAATTGTCCACCTGGAACCCATGTAATTCTTGTTAACAAATGTCACCCCAATAAGTTAACAATAAAAAAAATGGGAAAAAAAGACCCAGTGAGCTAAAGTCAAGATGCTCACAGGAATAGTTCTTTCTGGGTGAAGTGTATCTTGATAATATTCTAGGGGAGATTCTATTTCCTTCCCTTTTATAGGGTCCAGAGGCAATCTGCTTTCCCTGGTTTGTGATCCCTCGCTCCATCTTTAAAGCCAGCAGCCTATCATCCACTAACGTCTCCAAATCTTTCACTTCTGCTTCCATTTGTCATTACTTTCTCTGCCTTTGTCTCTGTCATCACATTGCCTTTGCTGACTTTGACCTTCCTGTCTCCTCTTATAAAAACCCTGGAAATTATATTAGGCCCATCTGGATAAATCAGGGTAGTCCCATCTCAAGATCCTTAATTACATCTGTAAAGTTCTTTTTGCCATCTAAGGTAACACATTTACAAGCCTGAGCGACTAGAATGTGGACATGTTGGTGGAGGGTGGGAGGCAGTGCACGATTTGGCCTAACCACAGCAGCCATCAACCTAAACACCTGAATGCCCTGAACTGCCCAGCAATCGAAGAACACTCATGATGTCCTGTTACTAAAAGCTAAATTTCTTTGTTGTACATACCACTGAATTCAGTAATGGTGGTTGGTGATGGTCACTTTGTGGTCAGTATCATTCTAATTAACCCTAATACATCCATTTGGTAGTTCTGTATACCTTAGCATAGAGCATTTAGAACTATTAATGTTATTAACTACAGCAATTGATAATATGTTATATAGCATACTATTTTTATTATAATATATTATGTAATATATTTTTAAGTGTAAGCCATTATTCTACAATAAGGTAGCATTTACTCTGTGGCAATTTGTAACTTACTCTTAACTGTTTATTTTCTAAGTAATTTTTTAAAATGATAAAGACTACATTTTTAAAGAAAGTAACTTTAGAAATTAAATGTAAAGTGAGGTTGTGATCCTGTGTAAGTGTCAGAATTGATGATCTTGACCCTTGGATTCCAGATGGATCATTAAAAAAAAAAATTCCTGCCAGTTATTCTCTAATTTCATACTGTGCACCCCATCTGCTAGCCCACTTGCTTTGGTTAGGGGCTGCATGTCTGGTTTATTTTCCACTACTCCACAGAGACAAAATTCACCTAACATATGCACATATTGTATGTAAGGGTATGTATTTAGAATGTCTATTAGAAAAATTTAAGGACAGAAGATAAATGAGGAAAATAAGACATCTGAAAGTTAAACACACACACACACACACAAACCTAGTTTACTAAGTCTAGGAAACACAAACAAACCAAAATCACCCATCAGTCCTGTATTTTCAGGGTAGACACTGAATGCTTATTTATTCATTTTGCATTTAGGTTAGAATTCATATGCAGAGCCATTTATGAATTATAGCTTGAAGGCTACTTAGGTTATAACTAAAGCTCTTAACAAGCATACAGTCAAAAGTCACTAGAAATGGTATCTGCAGTTACTAAGGCAGCCCCTAAATGGCAGTCAAATTTGGGCTTCAAACTGTCTTATTTGGTGGGTAAGCTCAGTGTTTCATTTAAAATTATGAGTTTGTGACAAAATCAGTTTCAAGAGCTTAAAGCAAATTTCCAAAAATATGTGTACTCTTATTGTAACTAACAAAGACAAGTACTAGGATGATAAAACAAAGAAAATAGGCTTCTATGCTGGATGACATCTAGAACTTTCTGCATCCTCCATTATTTCCTGGCATATCAGAAGTTCTCCCTTAATGTACTCATATGCTGAACTAGTGCTCTTAACTAGAAACAATATAGTTAAATTCATGATGTTCACTATGACAATGAATAAAGTATAGGGTAGCAAATTAAAGGGTGACATTTATTAATGTTCTTTACTATTTATTTTAGCAATGTCTGCAGGGTTCTGGACCCACTTTATGTTCTGCCATTTCAAGACAGATACATGGTTGAAATACAGATGTAAGAATTAGAACAGTTAGAATATGAACACAATTTAAAAGCAGAACTTGCATATTCTATGTTGCCAGTCTAGAGTATGTTTTTTCTTTAGAAAATGACCCAAAGACAACCCTCACAGGATTGTAGTTTTTGCCATTTTTATCTTCTTGCCTTAAAATATTTCTTGTCCAGTGTCAGTCTTCAGTTCACACAGGCCTGGTAAGTCATTCAAAGTACACAATTGATTTTGTTGAAGAAAGGAAATCTTTAAGCATAAAATATGTTTAGAAAGAAAATCTTTTTGTATAAAATATGACCATACCAAGATAGTAATAGGTATAGTGGCGTTGCAGGCACTACCTAGGTTTTTGTGCTATTGGAATCCAGCGGGGACACTGACAACAGACAGAGGGTAATGATGGGAGGAGAAGAAATCAGGAAGTTAAAATTTTTAGCTGGGATGCTTCTATGTTGGGTCAGGTCCAAAGATTCCCATCTGAACACCAATGGGGCTATAAACAGAAGTCTCTCTTCACCTTATAATAAACATTGTTTTGCTACCCAGATAAAAATGTGCCCTGAGCATCGATGAACTACATGGCTTTGGTGCCTGCAGGATATGTAAGAAAGCAACACCCTCGCCAAAAATGTCAGTGACTCTTAGAGAATACTAGCTGCAGTGATAATAACCAGCAGAACTCAAGTGATGTAGTCAGCTGTGGTCAGGAATTAGAATGAGCATGGAAGAAACATAGTGGGTTCTATAGTAATAGATTCTTCATGAACCCAAAAGAGAAATGCCCAAGGCCTCCAGGAGTAACAGAGTAAGAGTTCAAGAAAGACTTTCTATCAAAGACAGGCAGGTTGAGGTAAGAATCAATGACACATTGGCTAATATTAAATAAAATTTTGGGGACTGGGGATTCAGCAGGAGAACAAGCTCAAAAATCTGTGGGAAAATTGTCTTTGATAAAGAACATTTCAGATTGTTGCTTGAGAAAGAAAATAGCCAAAGGAAAAGAAGCAAACCTTGGATATTGACAGACGGCAACACTCTAGTAAAAAATGTCCGAGAACTTAAAGCACTAAAATACTCAAAAGTCAACCACATATCTGATTCCAATATTACTAGAAAACTTTAAATTTAAAAAAATATATAGAAAATAAGAAGTAAGGGAACAATTAAAATTTTCTTAGTACTCAGATAAGTTTTAATCAAGGTAATGGGATGATATAAATAGCTGGGGAACTCCATTTGTGATTCTAGGATATAATGCAGGAAATAAAGAATTTGAACACACAAAATGTTATGTTGTTGTTGCTGCTGCTGTTTTAATTATAACAAGGACTACTTTCTCTGCCAGAAAGTTTGTACTTTTTAGCATATTCCCTTGTGCCATTCTTTTGAACTAACTGGACCATAATGAGTCATTCAGGTATACTAGGCAGTGGTGGTTTGCATGGTAATAAATGTAGTCAGTCTCCATGTACTGTTACAACGTACAGTCAGAACTTCTGCATGGTATCTATTAAGCAAAGTGCAGGATCCAGGAGTCTTGACTTAATTCTCTGTATTTCCTTCAGACATCAAACAGATTTTAAAATATGTTATCATTGATCCGCTTCTGACACATTGTGTTGTTGAGTATAAGGATTAGCACCCTAGGTGTGATATTCCCCATATTAAATTTTTAAAAATAAAAACTTGTTATATTAAATTAAGATAAAGCTCAACTTTAGATTCACAGTAAAATTGAGAAGGTATAGAGAGTTCCATATACCCCATGACCCTACACACGCACAGCCTCCCCCACTATTCAACATGTTGCTCCAGAGGGTATGTTTGTTACAACTGATGAACCTACACTGACACATCATTATCGCCCAAAGTCCATAGTTTACATTAGAGTTCACTCTTGGTGTTGTACATTCTGAGTTTTGACAAATATATAATGGCATGTGTCCACCCTTGTAGTATCATACAGAATATAATAGTTTCACTACCCTAAATATCTTTGTGCTTTGCTTATTCATCCCTCATTCCCTTCCAAGCTCGGGCAAATCCCAATCTTTTTACTGTCTCTATATACTTGCCTTTTTCAGAATGTCATATGGTTGGACTAGTACAGCATCTAGCCTCTTCGGGCTGGCTTGTTTTACTTAGTAATATGCATTTTACTTTCCTTCATGCCTTTTCATGGCTTGACAGCTCATTTCTTTCTAGCACTAAATAATATTCCATTGTCTGGATATAACACATTTATTTATCTATTTGCCTACTTAAGGATATCTTGGTTGCTTCAAAATTTGGGCAATTATGGAAATATACAGGTTATTGTGTGAAACTAAGTTTTTAGTTCCTTTGGGTAAATATCAATAAGCACAATTGCCAGATCATGTTGTAAGAATATGTTTAGTTTTGCAAGAAACTGTCAAATTGTATCCCAAAGTGGCCATACTATTTTGCATTCCCACAAGAAATGAATGAGATTTCCTACTGTTCTATATCCTCAACAGTATTTGGTGGAGTTGGTGTTTTGGGTTTAGTGATTCTAATAGGTAGTAGGTGGCATCTCACTGCTGATTTAGTTTGCAATTCCCTAATGGCATATGATAGTAAGCACGTTTCCATATGCCTATTTGCCATCCATATATCTTCTTTGGTGAGATATCTGTCCGGATCTTTTGTTCATTTTTTAATTGGGTTGTTCTATTCCTTATTGCTAAGTTTTAAGGGTTCTTTTGTATATTTTGGATAACAGTTCGTTATCCAATGACGTGTCTTACAAATATTTTCTCTAGTCTGTACATTTCTTCTCATTCTCTTGACTCATCTGATTTTTCATATTCAAGTTTGTTTTGAAAATAGTCAATGAAAGCAAAAAATAATAAAAACAAAAAAGGATCTCCTAATACATCGTTTTTCTCATCTCATTCAGAGAGTTTTTCCTCATTGTCTCAAATATCCCATGATTGCCATCAAATCTCCCAGCTTCTGTAAGGCCACTTACCAAACTGCAGTTTCTTTGCATTTTAGGTTATCCTCCTCATTCCTCTCAGGATATTTTAGATTCTTTAAAACCATCTTTCCACAGAGAAGTATATGGTCCAGAAGGGAACTGTGTCTATCATGTGTTTGCTGTTCAACTTAAGTGAGGCCATACAGAACGGCGGAAAGAACCCAGATGGTGAAGCCAGCAGGCTGGGGCTCATTCTCTACTTCACCCTCAGTAGCAGCGGGGTTCTTGAGCAAATCTCTCAACATCATCACATCCCTTTTTTCTTATTCAAAAAGGAATTTAAATAACTGCAATGCCCATTTCAAATTGAAGGCACAAATATGTGCCTACCCCAGGAGGTGTAAAGTGCCATAAAATTTTAACTATGATTATTAAAATATATAATAATATGTCCTTAATAGCATTCTCTAGGTCAGCTGCCTTTGCATGATATCCTTTCCCTGCAATGCATAAGGTTTCTTCTGTCATGTTTTCTGGCCTGTGACTGGCAAGCAATTACAGTGAGTAATTCTACTGTAGGAGAAGATAATAAAACGTGATATCATAACTACCCACAGAGTCTCAAAAGTATTTATGTTTCCTCTAATAACCTGGTGGGATGCTGTTAATCTTGACAAAGGCCACATGGCAGGTGCTGGAGAGCTGAATCTTCATATTCTCTCACTGTTTGCTGACTCTTCCACAGGGAAGCATCCAAGCTATTAAAATGCAATGGCCTTACTCTATTTTTAATTACATTTAGATTATTAGAGGAACAATTAGATGCATAGCAAATTCTGGGAACAGATTTTTTCCCCCATTACCTCAATAAAGGCCTGAAACATTTCATCATTTACAAAATGGGTCACGGGGAGCCATTCCTTCACTTCTCTTTACCAAGAAAAGTTAAAACACAATTTAAAGGAATAGGAGAAATGTATCACTTCCAGAGGGACTCTATTTTTCATCGATGATTTCCCCTTTGATCCAGTTAACCTTTTTGTTCTGAAACTCACTATTATAAACTTTATATAATTAAGTAATTACCCACCAGGTAAGTGTCGGGATTAAAACTCCAAACTTCTCTCTTTCACATCAAGTACAGAGTCCCCTTAAAATAAGGCACAAAAATGTAATATATAATATTTGCCTTAGAAGAACTCTGTAGGTTGTAAGATATCAATATGCATAATTTTCACAGTTCTGAAGCAAATAGTCTGTGTCTCTTGGTTGACCAAATCAAACCAGTTTCTTTCCATACACAGCATTATAAAAGCTGTAATTTCATGCATTATTATGTGCAAATAGAATTTAAGAATGCCTTCCATTTCATGTATAAAGAATGGTATACATCACAGAAGAAGAATGTAGTTTCCACATTTATCATAAAGTTGTTTTCCAAACCTATTTGTGAACAGAGTCTGTATTTTGGGCAAATGACCATTATCATTAATCACCTAGAGCAACCAGAACACGGCAGGGTATGAAATGTACATTGGCTTTTTTTTCTCCTCCTTTTCTATTTTGAGAATGAGATTGTGTTACAGTTTCCAAACACTGCATAGGACTATATATAACAACACTGAAAGCATAGATACAAAAAGGGCAACTAATTAAAGAAAATATTAGGGAACAAGCCATGTGTGTTGGGGGGTTGGGGGTGGTTGACTTGAAAGTGTCAAACTACAAGGTTATATGTTTATTTTTGTTAATATTAAATGCCACTCTGGTAATATTTTCGTTCCTCTTAATCCCCAGGAATTTCTATTTAAAAACTAATTGATGACCACCACCCCAACAATAAGTCGAATTGCTCTTTAAAAAATTATTACTTATGAAGAGTTTAGTTCTATTTCCCAACTTTAGAAATGCTAAAATAGAAAGTTACAAAATATGCTCAGATCCTTGGTTTGCATAAATTTGCTTTCCTCTAGAATTTGTAGAAATGTTCTGGTTTTGTTCACTTTCCGTTCTTCAAAAAAACAGAATGATAAATGACAAAAAATGGAAATATGTAAAAATAAGCACATTTACCATGTATTTTAATCACTTTAAATCAATTTAAAGTAGTCCTTAAAAAACAATGAAGGGAGTTCCCTGATGGTGTAGTGGCCTGGGTTCGATTCCCAGCCAGGGAGCTACCCACATACCAAAAAGCAAAAACAAAACAAAACAAAACAAAAACAATGAATACATTCAGTATGTATCCAGCATCTACTCTGTACACTGTGTTAGCCATTGGAGATAAAGTAGGGAAGAAAAGTCCCATTCCCTGTGGAACTTACAGAGTCATGAAAAACAAAACAAATTATTTATATCTTGATGAGTGTTACAAAGGATAAATAAAAGGAACTATTAAAATTGTAACAATTTGAGTGGAATAGGTAAGGGGAGAGTTAAGGAAAGATTCACCAAGTTGTAATTAAGTTGTAATTAAGGCCTGAAGAGTAAGTAGAGATTGTGAAGAGAATGGGTTCTAGAAAGACAGATTGGCCCCATAGAAGCTCAGAGGCATCTTGAGAGAAGAAAGAAGGCAATGTGTCTACAGCTTAGGGGTGGGTGGCAGTAGGTGAGGCAGGACAAGTAGTCAGTGACAAGCTCACACAAGGCTCGGTGTATCACATTAAGTGTTTGTGACTTAATACCGAAAATGGAAAGCCATTAAAGGGCTCTAAGCCAATGGGAGGCTTAATTAGATTTTACAAAGTTTACCCTACTTCATTATAGGATATAGAGGGAGGCCAGAATTGTGAAATGCTATAGATTCCTGTTAATGAAAAACAGCAAAATCCCCCCATTGTACAAGTATCAGGTGGTAACTTCATGAAGATTACATGTCTTATATAAACATCAGTATTATAATTTTCCAAGTCTTTGCTCTCTATACAGAATAACAATGGCTTTCACTGATGTTCATTGAAAAGAGAGATTAAATGCACAGAAGGAACTATATTAATGAAACTGAAAATAAGACAGTATTTGAAGGGGGAAAGAAGAGTGAAAAAAAAATCAAGAATAGTCCAGATTTCACACGGAGGGCCTAAGAGTCATCGGAACATCCTAAAGGATCATTTCAGAACAAGAGTTCAGGAAATTAGTGGTTTTAGCCATCTGATGAACACACAAAAAATGAAACATTTCCTGATCCTCACTGAATGTCTGAATCCAAACGCTACAAGCAAAATAGAGACTATTTAAGAAGTAAATGGTACCATACTGATTTTATGAATAATACAAACCCTGAATGAGCTGAAGTGATCAAAAAAGAAATTATGCAAAATACGTCATTTGAGCTGTGCCTATATGAAATGGCCTTTGAATAGAATGAAAGAGTAGTAGGTAGTTATGCTTAATTGAAGTACAGGGTTAATATGAAAGAGAAGGGGTACTAAGAATGAGCAGTCTTGGCAGATCCTGGATGGGCTTGAAAGCCAGAAATAAAGGCTTGGACTTGATACAGTGGCTATTATGCAATGAGTGTAGCAGGAAATTTGATGTTTCTATTGCTAGTAAGTGACAGGCTGGAACTGACAGAAGATCAGATTAAAGGCAGAGAGTATAGACAATATGGTTGTGATGGAACTCCAGGCATAAATCGATGCAGCCCTGGGCCACAGAAATGTGAGTGAAAATAGACAGGAAGGGTAATTATTTTAAAAAACTATATTGTGGATTATTTCAAATAAACAGATAAAATACTAAATGAAGATAATTAGCATCTGTACACCCACCACCTAGCTTTATCAGTCTTGCTAGTATTTCTTATTTGCTTCTGACCTTTTTTATCCAAAGGATTTTCAAAGAACAACTGACATTCCTTGCTTGCCTTTCTTAGGGGATAACTACTCATGTAAAATGATTTTTATGAATTCCATAAATCTACCTATATTTTCACTGCATATTTAAATATAAGTGCTATAATTTACCCATTTGTTGATTTCTGTACTTTATAAAAATGACAGAAAATGGTAGCTATTCTGAAAGTTACTCTCTTCACTCAACACTATTTAGTGACACTTAGCCATGTTAATATATAATGTTTATTCCTTCTAAACTCTGTATGGTATTATGTATGTTACAACTATAATATGGTTTATTATTGATAGGCATTTAGGATGTTTTTGAGCTATTTAAAGCAATGCCTTTACATTCTTGTATGAATAAGTTCTTACTCGCGTCCTCTATGTCCATATCAGGAAGTAGAATTTGATGGTGGTATGGTAAGAGTATCTTCACATTTTTTAGGTATTGTTAACTTATTCTTCATTTTCTATTGTCAAAGGTTTGCCAATTAAATAGGCATGAAGTGCTCTAATTGCCATTTTAAGTTTCATTTCCTTGATTACAAAGGTATAGGCCTATTTTTCCTACTGGTCTTCCTGTTTTAGAAATTGTTTATGTATTTTGCATATTTTTCTATTGTGTCATTTGTCTTACTGATTTATATAAATTTTTATAACTAAAATTTTGTTAGTTCTATATGTTTCAGAAAAATGTACTCTATTTCCAAAGTTTTTCCTTCAGTCTTTATGATATTTTTTTAATGTAAAAAAATGGATTAAATTTATATGTATTTTTTTATTTGTGTTTGCAAAGGGTATGTGTACTTTTCCTTATTGAAGAAATTCTGTTCTATTTAGAAGTGTTAAATTAAATTTAGCTGTTCACATTTAGGACCTTAATCTACCTGCAAATCATGTTGGTGTGCACTGTGAGAAAGACCTGATTTTATTTTTTTCTGTTACTATGTATAAAGCAATTTATCATTTCCCCTTTTATTTTTAATGGCAACCCTGTTATATACAAAAATCAATTTATATCTGTGTGTTCCTTTATTTTGTGCCATTGGTGTATTTTTGTGCCATTGATATATTTAGAATTTCATAATTCTAATTATTATAGTTTATAGTAAGTCTAAGTACCTGATAGGCCAACACTTCTTGTCTTATTCATCAAAATTGCTGTGTGTGTTCTGACTATTTTTTCTTACATGTGAATTTCAGGGGTGTCATGTCTAATTCTACCAAGAAACCTGTTGGTAATTGTAACTATATTAAATTTATATATTAATTTGAATGCTATTTTAATGGTTTTCAACCTATGTACAGGTGTAGGTTTCTCTTTTTATGTGCATCTTTTATATCTTCCATCATTATTTTGCAATTTTATCCCCAGTGGTGTGAATACTTTTGGTCAGCCTTATTCCTAGAAAACATTGCTTTAATTGTTAATATAAACTTATATTGACTCTTGACCCATTTTCCTGCTCGAGCCTGCTCCTACCTCTTTGGTGTGTACTTTCTCTTCAATAAACTATCTGTTTTACCTCAAAAATAAATAAATAAATAAACTTATATTATCTCCTATATTTTCTAATTAATTTTGCCTCTTCTATACAATATTTTTATATGTTGAGTTGGTATCATAAAACCTAAATCGTAAAAACTTATTAGAGAACATCAACTAATTAATTCTAAGAGTGTGAAGATTATTTTGAATTCTATGAAAATTATCATATTATCTGCAAATAAAAATAGTTCAATCTCTTTTTTCTAACTCTCATAGATGTATTTTACATTTTGAATATGTAATGATAATTTCTATATTTAATAGTTCACTTTTATATGTTTATTTTACTGTGGTTACTGACAAATTATGCTTATTTCTCCTCACACTTTGTGTTTTCCTTTGTATCTGATTTTTTTTTTTTGAAGTGGTGAAACAAAGAGATAGTTTATTGAGGAGAAAGTATACTCCGAAGAGTTAGGAGTGGGCTTGAGCAAGAAAATGGCTCAGGAGCCTGTGTCTGATTTTTTTGCATGTGTCAATTTTTTAATATACTTGTTTTTCCCCCTGTAGGTAGACTAAGATGACCTTCAACAATTTGACCTTCTGTATTCATGCCTTTATGTAATCACTTTCCTTGGATTCTTTTCTAAGGATCAGAACACAGCAGAAATGTGTGTAACTTCCAAGAGTAGGTTATATAAAAAGACTGTGGTTTCTGTCTTGGGAGGGCTCCCTCATTTTTTATTTTTTTGAAACCCTCACTTTGGAGAAGCCAGCTGCCATGTCATGAGGTAGCCCTGTGGAGAGATCTAAATATAATGCCCACTTTTTTGCCCAAATTTGTGAGGAAAAATAAGGATGCACATTGTACATGGCTAGGACTAATTCCATATCTATATAATGTTTTTAATTCTTTTATTTATGCTTATGAGTTAAAAGTGTAACTCTAGAACTCAATAGCAATATCCATATACAAAATAATACCCCAGAATATGACAATATGATAAATGCTAAAATTCCTTTATTATCTAAAATCAAGTACCTAAATATAAACAAATAAAAATTTGAATTAAAGAATTTTTTAAAAAGTTTTTCCCTGAAATTTTGGTCCAAAACATGTGGGAGCACATTGTACATAGAAGCACATTATACACAGCAAAATACGGTAAGTAAGCTTAAAAGGATCTTCTGAGGCCTAATAATAGTCATGTAAGTGAGTTTAGAAGCAGACAAAGTGCATCAAAGATGTGGATGAATAGGTAAAGAAGTGGAGACTTTTGGTGTGAAAATAGCTGAAATAATTATGATGTTTGGATTTGGCCTGTGTAGGAAGAAAAATTATAACAGAATGTTTCAGAAGGATGTGGAACTGGAATCTAAAAAACACTTTGAACAGAATCAGAGGTACCAAGTGAGTGCACATAGTGAAGGCAATCACACAGAAAGAAGGTTTAAAGATGGAAAAGCAGATAAGATGCAAAGATACAACAGATACAACATGAAAAGTTAAAAAAAACATCTTCAAACCCAAGAGTAAACTTATGTGATGTGAAATGCAATATTTGGAATTATGAACAAAAAGCTAACATAGTTAATGTTATTAAACTATTTAAACTAAAGACTTAATGCAAATGCTGAGGACCTATTGGGATATCTGCTTGAGTTTTGAATTTTGTGATAACTGAAAAAGCAACAAAATGTTTGCTCATTTTTTCCTTTCTTTTTAAAATCCAAATCACTTACATAAGATTTGGAAGTAGTTTAAGGAAGTTTAAGGTTAATATAATACTTGTTCTCAATTAAATTATTATATTTTTAATGTTTGTTAGAAAAGAGTTTGTGGAGAATTAGGAAATCTAAAAGGTGTATAGGATGTGTGTTTGTATATATGCAAAAATTATGAAGAAGAGATTTGTGTACTTTTTAAAGGGATGAAAATAAACCAAATAATTATTTCTCAAAACATACCACTGTGCAATCTAATTAGGTGTTTCATTGCTGCTAAAGTCAGTTTATCAAAGAATGGTGGTAACAGAGAAAAACAGTAAATTTATAAATCAAAATCTTGTATAAACCATATTAAACTAATCGATTATTTTAATTTTAATGAGAACCTCCAGTTCTCATTTAAGTCATAACTTTTCATAAACAGATGCAATGCTTTGCTTTAGTGGTATTCTTTTTTAAATTAGTCCATCCACTGATTCTCTGATAGGCTTGAATTTAGTCAATAGTTCTTATTGTTGTTTTTTATAATAGCAAAATTCTCATAACATAACTCTATTCCCATACTGAAAAAAAATTACCATTCTTCAAAATAGAAAAATAGCATTCTGGTTCATAAATTTCATCATCTTTCATTTTAATTAACCATATGTTGGGTACGTGAGTGTGTATGCATGTGTTTAAACATTTTGATTATTTCCACTGCTCAAGATCACATTGTACTATCTAAATGAAGCAGACTAACACTGTCACAGTAACAGTAATGGTCTTCAGTTTAGTAACAGAGTAGACACTACGATGGCAGGAAAATCACCTGATAGCTCCCTCGTAGCAAAAGTAATCGTGTTGACTCAGACAAACTGGAATGGAATATTTCTAACATTCCACATGTCCTCGAACAAGTTAAATAACCTTCTGGATTCAGAAAATACTAGTAATTTCTTAACACAACATGAAATCATAACAGTAGTAATAGTTTTGCTACTTTTACAATTTTTGTTTTTCATTGGTCATGTGTAATATGGTAGATTATGTGATATGCTGTGCTCTTTTATCCCAAAATATTTCTTTCCCTATAACTCATTCATTTTTCAATCTTTATGACATGGCTCAGCATCATGTGTACAAATAGGAGTAATAGATAAACTATTTCTTTAATTAAATAATATTTAATAAAATTAGTTTTTAATATTATAGTTTCATAGCACAAGAATATTGGCTTGTTTTACTTATTGATGTGTTCCTAAAACCTAAAGTAAGTAGTAGATGCTCAAGAGATAATTATTGGATGAATTGTTGGATGGAAAACAGTTGGAAGAGTTGCTGGTATTATTATTCCTCTCAGATACCCAACCATCACTCAAAGTCTAACTAATAAATGTGTTTAAGTGGTATCTCAAAAATACATTAAAACTCTAAAACTTCAGCTATTAAACACTAATGTAACAGCATAGCCTGTGTGTGTCTAACACCACAAAAATCTGTTATGTTGTGAAGGTGAAACTGTATTGCAATTTGTTACACAGGAAAAACAGCGTCCTTTCATACCCCAAAAGACTAAGTCTAGCCCCTTCATGTAGCAAAATTGTAAGAATTATTCATTGTTATCCTCCACCAGGACTCCTTGAGTAGGCCGGGGATATTTTAAATTGTGTATATATAATCATTTAGCCAAAGGCAAGTACAGAAAATATGTTAATTTACTATGAATTTTGACCTAGATTATTAGTACTTAAATATATAAAATAAAGATGATGACTTACATGGAGTTTTGCAATCCATAAAAATTTTACTTAACCATTTCAGAAATAATGCAGTTTTAGGGTCTTTAGTTTATACATATAACCTAAGTAAAAATTGACATTACTAAAAAATGTGAAAATTTTGGAATACAGAAGGAATTCAAGTACATTAAGTATTTACCATGTTATGGTCCTCTATCTAACACCTATGATATCTGTATCTATATATCTATTTATATATTATGTGTATATATGCATATATATAAAATACAATATGTATATATTTAGAGAGACAGACATAGAGACAGAGAGGGACAGAGACCACACTTAAGTGTGCTTTCCAAAGATCTAAACAGTTTTCCTCTGATCACTCCAGCTAATCTAATGAAGGAGTAAGCATTCTGAGATGAAATGAAAATCATACCTGTTCACCTAGAAACAATGTACTGACTGGTGACAGATCAAGTGACTTCTATGCATTTCTGAAGGTGGACTTTCTCAATCAAAGTTCCAAACATTTTAGAAAGGGCAAAGATAGCAGAACCTTGGAAAAAGAACTCAAAGAAATGAAAATTTTAATGAATCTTTAGAGAAGCCATCAATTTGACTATAGACAAAAATGAATTCAATGACAACAAAGAAGAGAAGATTGAGGAAATGGGGGGAAAAAAGAGCAAAACTCACTGAGCCTAATCAAATCTGAGTCCCAGATGTGAGTAATCAACACACAGTAATCAGCACGGAACGGCAATGCATAAGAAATGTGCTAAAACCTGCCGGCATAGAGCGGCTGGATTCTCTTCTTGCAGACCTCGTTTCATCTGAAGCTAACACTCCGTGCAGAGTCAAAAGATGGTTCTTGGAGACCCAATCTTTTCCATAACTATCCAGAAGGAGTGGACACAGACCTCTGACAGAATCTGCTTATACTTTCTGAGACCTGTGTTTAGGCACAATTCCATGTTACCCTTTAAAGTTTGCTGTTTAGACTCACTTTTCATTATGAGTGAAAATGAGAATTTTCATTGCAATTACATTGAATAAATGTATATACCCATTTAATTAAGTAATATGTTATTAGTGAAAAGCCAGTTGTTTAAGGTAAATAACTCTTTCATAAAGGGAGACTTGACCCTTTTGGTGCTGAAAAAAAGTTTTCCTCTCATCCCAAGGCTGAATATTTTGTGCAAAATTTGGGCCAAAATATGAATTTCACATGGGATAAATTATAATTGCAGTTGATGTTAGAGTCTTTCTAATTACCCTATAAATGAACCTGAAACAAGTAAATAACAAATAAAACTTGCAGAAAACATAGGGACACCCAGCCCTTACAGTCAACTTTGGTCAACAGCTGCACTGACAGGGTGTTAAGCAAGATAATTTAAGATATTATTGAGATGCCCTCAGAGCAACTATGGAAAAGGCACCATTGCCTTGACAAACATTGTTTAATAACAAAAAGTATAAGTTACTAGCCTCATTAAATCTGCAGTAAAGGACACGTTATTATTATGTAGTTGGGTCAGAGGAAAAGAGACCCATTATCCTGAGTTTCAACTGTAAGATCCTATGACACAACAATTTCACTCATAAGAATTTCACTCATATGTCTTGAGGAAATAATCAATGAAGCAAGCCAATATACATGATAACTATTCCAATGTTCATAGTAGAAAAAAATAAAACAAAATTTCTACTAAACAAAATTAATGTGAAGAAATAAGTTATTGCATATCCACATTATGGATGCAGCCACTAAATTGAGGTTTTCAAAAATAGTGACATAGGAAGATAGTAACACAAAAGTAAGTGTAAAAGTCATTATACAAAACTCAATATAGGATATAACATCATTTTTTTAAACTATGAATATGTAATAAAATATAATGTAGGAGGGTGGACAATTAATTTCACATCTCATCCTATAAAAAGTGCTACATACCTCATGGCTGAGTATCACTATGGTGACTTTCAAAGTAGTCCCCTTGGGAAGATATGCACTGACACCAGTGGCTAATCCATCCTTCAAAGCCATTTTGGAACTCCTTTTCTGGAAGGGCCATCAGAGCTGTCATCGTATCCAAAAATCTGACAATTAAATTCACGAACTTGCCACCATGTGCTTATGTTGGCGGCACTATACAAACAACTCGGTAAGTTGTCATAACCATTTGTTTGTATAATGCTGCCAACGTAAGTGGCAAATTCATTGTCAGATTTTGGGTATAACGACAGCTCTGAAGGCCATTCCAGAAAAACAGTTCCAAAACTGCTTTGAAGGGTGGACTAGGCACAGGCATCAGTGCGTAGCTTCCCAAGGGGAGTACTTCGGAGGTGACCATAGTGATATTCCCCAATGAGGTATACAGCACTTTTCCTAGAATGAGTTTGCAAAATTAAGTGTCTGACCTCATATATGTAATAAACATCTTAATAGTTTTTGAGAAGGTGATCTTGTTTTTTTCTTAGGAAATTTACGTGAGTGAGCTCTTTAGTTTCATGAATGTAAAACAAGTCCCCAGTTTACATTCGAGAAATGTGTGAAGACAATATTTACCTGGCTGTGAATGGTAATATTTAGGCTGAGAATGCAATGTAAATTCTGTACATTTTTTAGCACCTTTGTCTCTAAAATTCTTTTCTTTGGTAAAGGTGTTCTTTGCTATTTAAAGATTTAGAAAATTCAATGCCTGAATATTCTGTTTATTCTCCGGAAGACAAATGTGTGTGTGTATGTGCGCTCAAGCGTGCACATATAAACAGTTGCTCAGAGAAATTCTGAAAACAAAATGAAGTACATAAAGAGATGACCACCTCATATAGGAGATAAGACAAACTAAAGGAACACACTGGTGTACTGGATTCTATAAATACACAGTTTTATGTAAGATTAGATATCTCAAAATATAACTGGTGTTAGATGGAATATTTTGATTGTCCTATCTGGTCAGAGAATTGAGATCCAACTATTTCTACAACTGAAGTTCCTCTTAAATAGGGTTTTTTATTTACCCTATACATCATCTTCGAATATGGCAAATCCTCATGAAAATAAAATTGTGAAGGTAAGTCTTAGTGAAAAGGATTTCCTTTACTTTTTGAGAGACTTTCTAGACTTTGGACAATCCACTAAAAGAAGAATTTCACTTTGGAATAGCATGGCAAACCAAAGCTAGGCAGAGAGGCATCTAACTAGGATTTCATTGGTCTTAACACATTTCGTATTAAGTTTGTAGAGTAGCCAAATGTAATAGAATTTTATAAATCACTGTCTATGTTTTACTTCCTGACATTTATTCCTGAAACTAACTGAGTTTTGTTATGTCTCAAGTCAGTACAGTGTCATAATGAATTCAGAGAAGGGTCTGCCCCACCCTTGGGCTGGAGACGCAAAGAATAAATATTATCCCCTCTCTCAAGATCAGTGATGGTAGCAGAAGAACCAGATTAAAGGATGGGATTTTTAGGCAGTCGTTCAGGATCAAATTTAACAGAGCACCAAAAATACCACATAAAATACAAAGATATAGGGAAAATGTAATTCATCAGAACACTTTTTAAGTAGAGTACTGTCAATTCTTGAAAGGAATATTTTGACAGTTCAGTAGTGTTGGGTTTAAAACCCACAAGAATAACATTTGTGCAATACTACCTTTTAAAGATGATATTCCTGTTGACTTTAAGATTTTGTAGTGCAGAGGTAGGCAATCCTGGGGCTAGCTAGAGTTGAATCACTTGGAATGTACAATCATCGCCCTCAGCAGTGCTCAGCTCTTCTGTACATAATAAAAGATATTTAGAAATCACTTGGCACCAAAAGCTAGCCTTCTCAGAGTGTCCAGCTCCCAGTGGTCCCAGGCAGCTACATGCTGGGTCTGGCTCTGGAGAGCCGTGGTGGGCCCTGAGCATGTGTGGGCCCAGCGCAGAGCCTAAGCCCAAAGGCCCAAGTCTGCACTTGCAGGGGTGTGGTGGGATGAGGAATTATCATGGTCATATCCTTGAACACAGGACAGACTTTTTGAAAAGAAGTTGTGGGTCCTTTGAAGAAAGACTAAATTTAGGGCCTAAACCACTGTAATTCTTGGCATTGAAAGTTATTGTCTTACTTATGTTACTGTCTTTCTTTGGTGTCAGATCAAATCTGAGGCAGAATTTTTGGGTTTTAATTCACTGAAACAATGCTTTTTTACATAGTAGGGGTCAAGTATTATTTATAGAATATACAAAAGTTATTTCATTTTATACTCATGTGCTAGAAGAAGCTAAGGCATTTGGGTTTAATACATGTTAATATATACATACTTACATACCTATGTGTATATGTACTACACATATCTCTGCATTGATATTACAAGAAAGTTGCTAAAATGTCAAGTTTATTCTTGGTTCAAGTTATTACAAGTCATAATTTTTTTCTTTTTTAATATTTTTCTGTATTTGTAAAATTCCTACCTAATGAGAATTAATCAAAGAATGATACGGAAAGATATGCAATTCGAGATCATAAAATATGTCCTGATGATATGAATTAAATAAAAAATATTTAATAGATAGCAGATTATAATCACCAGTGTCTTATGTTAAACATTGCCTGATATCTCAAATCCTGTTCCATGTTTCATAAAAACACGTCTCATACATGTACAACTACCAAGTTCCATATCAGAAAAAAGCATTGTAAAAGGCAGAGATTTAAAAACTGATAGGGAAAAAGAGCAACTATAGTACATGTTATTCCATTCCTCTTACCCTACAGAATGGAAGTTAAAAACAATTAACAGCCAAAGTGCCCTGGCTGGGGTATAAACTGCATAAATTATGCATTTTCCACCAGACAGCAATTGGATGGCCATTGACAATCTATACCTTTGTTTTTCTTGTGTTTCATTATAACCAGCCACACCCCTGAGGGACACACTGCTTTTTTAATCTTGCTAATACTTTTAGCTAGATATAATTTTGTAATTTTGACTTGAAACTAATTTTATCTTTCTAAATAAAACCTGTGTATTTTTGCTCTGATATTTTACCTGATGTAAAATTTTTCTAAATTTTATTCTTTACAAATTCTTCTCTTATTTATTGATCAAAGTCCTTCTACAGGGAAAAACAAAGAGATCTATGCAGATTGGCCATTTTAATAAAAAGGCCTTTTATTCCCTAGTCTGATCCTGGTTTGATATCTTTCACAAATGAGTTAAAGGGCAATAAAATGTCAGAAGAAAGGAGGATAAATAACTTTCAGGATTAATGGCTGTTTTACCTTCCTCCAGACATGCACCCTTTTTTGGAAGGCAGGAGGACGATGCTCACTGAGGAGTACAGAGAAACTGAGCAAACATCAGGTGTGCTTTCATGGGTCCTCATTATAATTCAGAAATTAAAGTATTGGAAAAGGGTCTTGTCCCAGGGATTTATATAACTCTAGATTCAGAATTCTGTAACTGGAAACACTGTCCAGAGACTCCTGTAGACTACTACTCTAAGAGTGATTTCTGAAAGATGCTGAGACTGTCCCTTAATATTGAAGCAAGCTTAACATGCAACAAGTCTCTAATTCAGAATCATCTATTCAAAAACAAAAAGTGGACAGGTAAATCTCCCAATCCTCAGTAGAGGTCCACTTCTCCATATTTATTCATACAACAAATATACATTGATTACCTACTCCAAGCCAACCATTGGATCTTCAGCAACTGACAAAGAAGATAAGGTTTATATACTCATGGTGAGTACATTTCAAGGAGATAAATAAAACTCAAAAGTAGATCTCCCCTTTCTAAACCAATGTTACAACTGGACAGACCCTTGTGGTTCTTATTAGGATTGCAAGATACCCTTTAACTATAACCATTAGAAAACGTTTATTACTTTCAAACGTATAGCATGCAAGGCACTCCAGGGGCCCACAGTGAGAGGTTAGGAGTTTTAAAGGAGTCCAGTCTGTTCAGAGTATCTCTTGACAAAGAAAACAAAAACAAAGCAAAGCTCAAGTACAATTAAAAATAAAAATAAGGAGTTCCCTGGTGGTGTAGTGGTGAGGCTTCAGTGCTCTCAATGCTGCGGCCTGGGTTTGATTCCCAGCCAGGCAACTATCCACATAAAAATTAAATAAATAAATAAATAAGAGAATCCTTATGGGGATCCAAGCTGCTAGAGTAGATAAGTGCTGTGTTTGCCTCCTCCTCCTGTGACCACATTAAAATTACAAATAAATTATAAAACAATCAACCTGGGGAACCATCTGAAGTCTAACTGAACAGAAGTCCTATAACTAGGCTGACCAGACGTACTGTCTTAAACGGGACAGAAAACAACAGTACCGTCACATTATAAATGGTACGTATGGTCAACCCACTGACACCTTGAATTTAGCCCAGAGACTAGGTTGACCATTTGAAATGGGACAGTATCATTGTTTTCTGTCCCATTTAAAATGGTACATCTGGTCAGCCTACCTATAGCTAAGGATATGAGAAAGAAGTCACATTAAGACTGGTAAGAGGGGTGGAGACACAAAAGGAGCCAGCCACATACCTTCGTGTGGCATTGAGAATTAGGAGGGAAATGTTGGCCACAGAAGTCCCTCCTGGAGGAGCTAAGGACAGCCCAGGTTACCAGTGCAGAGAAGAGGAGTCCCTACATTTGGCTGTGAAAAGCAGGTGGGATTGCAACAATCAGGGTGAGATGGAAACCTGTGGGAAGCTGAGAAATCTTCTTAAAGGGCCAATATACAGATTCCCTCACAGACATACATCCTGGGCCCCGCCAGAGAAACGAAGACTCAGGAGGCATCACAGACATACAGAGAGAGACTGAGATGAGTGTTTTCAGGGCGAGAACTGAAGAAACAGTCTCCATTTTCCTCATGTAGAATCCTCTTCCAATGCAGATGGAAGGCAGGCTCCATCTTTTCTGTGTTGAACCTTTGAACCTTACCCGACATGGCCAAATCTGAATCTGCATTGGCCTAGTGAATTCCACTCCTCTACCCTGGTGACTCCCTGAGACCTCATTCCTCCCAACTAGCAAAATGCCTGAGGCACTTTTGTGGCCAGCAGGCAGCCTTGTCCACATTGCATTTTTTCTTGGACAACTCTTGGGAGTTTGTGGGGCCCCAGCCAAGCAGTGGCTGTCCTCAGTGGCTCTGAGACTTTTGGTACTGGTGCTCTAGGCTCAGCACTAGTACCAAACCAGAATCTACATTAACCTGGTGAACGCTCGTCCTAACTTGGTGACTCCCTGAAACTCTGCCTCACCCAACTTGTATATTGCATAAGGCTCTATCAGTGGCTGATCTTTATAGGAGCCAGAAGGTGGTAGTAGGCTTCAAGGAGCCCTGGACTTTGTACAGAGCAATACCAGGCCTGGTGCTGATGGCAGCCATCCTCAGTTCACAGTGTGGCCTCTTTCACGTGCCTCCAGGTCCAGTACATCAGGAATGACCAACCAATGATCACTTCATAGTTCCTACTAGGTAGTCTCTAGCCAGTCACAGACAGAGGTTGATTGGAGCTTGCACCAGAGCCCCTTGCAAGAAATCCCAGAATCAACATATTCAAGGACGCCTTCAGACTACAGAAGAGCAGCACAGCCAAAGGGAAATCTCAACATGCACCAGAGCCCACTGAGATGAATCCTGCTTTGTGAGGTAAATCCCCTGCAGTGCAGTCCATAAGCTGTGGACGTGGCCAAACCCCACAGCCAGTCAGCCTGAGGATCAATCCCAACCACTGATATGCCAATAGCAATCAAAGCTCAACAATAACGGAAGGGCACATACAACCTACACAAGGTATACTCCTGGAGCACCCAGCACAGTTGACCAGGGAGACTGTGTCACTGGGCCCTAGGGCACCTATGCGTAAGACCATATGGCTAGACTGGGAAATAGCAGATCTACCTAAACATAGCAGAAATCACAGGGAGGCAGCCAAAATGAGGAAACAACAAAATACGTCCCAAATCAAAGAACAGACAACAATTCCAAAAAAAGAACCAAACAAAATACAGGTAAGCGACCTACCAGATACAGAGTTCAAAACAATGGTTATAAGGGTGCTTAAGGAATTTAGTGACAACTTCAATAAAGAGATGACATACAAACCATGAAAAAGAACCAGTAAATGAAATAAAGAATATAGTAACTGAAATGAAGAATGTACTAGAAGGAACCAACAACAGACTAAATGAAGCAAAAGATTGAATAAGTGATTTGGAAGACAAGGTAGCAGAAAACACCCAATCAGCCAAGCAAAAAGGAAAAAAAAAAAAAGAGGATTGTGTAAGACATCTCTAGGAAAATATCAAGCATTACAACATTTATATCATAAAGGTACTCAAAGGAGAAGAGAGAAAGTGAGGGATTGAGAACTTACTTGAAGAAATAATGATGAAAACTCTTCTAATCTGGCCAAGGAAATGGACGTACAAGTCTAAGAAATGCAGTCTGAAACAGGATGAATTCAAACAGGCCAGCACCAAGACACATTATAATTAAAATGTCAAAGATTAAAGATAAAGAAAATATCCTAAAAGCAGAAAGAAAAAGACAACCAGTTACTTACAAGGGAACTTCCATAAAATTGTCAGCTAATTTCTCAGCAGAAACTTTGCAGGCCAGAAAGGATTGGCACAAAATATTCAACGTGATGATAAGCAAGGACCAAGAATACTCTATGCAGGAAGGCTATCATTTAAAATCAAAGGAGAGATAGAGGACTTCTCAGATAAGAAAAAGTTAAAGAAGTTCATCACCACCAAAAAAGTATTACAAGAAATGTTAAAGGGACTACTTTAAGAAGAAGGGGTGAGGGGGTATACAAATATAAATAATTAAATGGTAATAACTATGTATCTATCAATAATCACTGTAAATATAAATGGATTAAATACTCCAATCAAAAGACATAGAGTTAACTGAATGGATAAGAAAACAAGACCCAGACATATACTTTCTACAAGAGAGCTACTTCAGATGGAAACACACAGACTAAAAGTAAATGGATAGAAAAAGGTATTTCATGCTAGTGGCAACAAACAAACAAACCAAAAAGCTGCAGTAGCAATACTTATATCAGATAAAATGAACTTCAAAACAAGCATCTCTCTGATAACAACAGTATAAAACTAGAAATCAATTACAAAAAAATTATAAAAAAAACCCTGAAAACACACAAACACATGGAATCTAAATAACATGCTACTAAATAATGAACGGGTCAACAACCAGATAAAGGAAGAAATCAAAACATAGCCTGCCTGAGACAAATGAAAATAAAAACATAATGACCCAAAATCTATGGGAAATAACAAATACATCAAGATCAGCATGTCCAGAAGTGAACACTGACTTCTCCCTTTCAAAACTGTACTTGCCTTAATCTCCATGCTTAACCATTCAAAGTCAAAATATGGGTGACATTCTATTTTCTTTTTCTTTTGTTACTGTACATCCTTTGGGGTCTAAAAAGTAATGGAGAGACCACTTGTGTTTAAAGCAAAGGAAATGTAATACAAAGAATTATAGCAAAGGAAATATAATGCAAAGGTGATTGAAGAGCTGAGAAGCTAAACAAAAATTGCTGATACAACACAAAATTTAGCATTAGAGCCAAGGGTGGATCTGGTATGACTGGGGTCTAGTGGCTAAAAGCACTTAGCAGAAGCTGGAATCAAAGCCAGCCAATCTGGTGAGAAATGGAACCATAGGTAAAATGTCATACCTCCTGCAGAAATGTTCTTCCTTCCGGTCTCCACGGGCACCTTGTGTCAGTGTAATCCATTTACGGCACAAAAACACAATCTGAAATGCAGAACAGAAAAGGAGGAAGATGAACAATGGATTTGAGGGCACAACCAACAATACAAACAAACATTCCTAAACCATCGAATCTAATTTATCCCTGCAGGTTTCTAAAATGTCCCTTTCTAATCGGTACTCCATACAGCAGCCAGATTAATTCTTTTCCAAAGATAAATTGAATCTGTTTCAAATGTAATTGTCTACATTCACTCCTTTTCCACCTGCTTAAAGCACATTGATGATATCATACCACACTCAAGTTATACGCACTCAAATAAGGGCTATACGACTACCTAATCATTTTTTCCACACAGTTAGCATTTATTTATCTTTTGTGGTGAGAAGGCTCAAATAGCAATTTTCATCAATTTTCATCAAGTATGTGCTACCATTTTATTAACTAAAGTAAGAGCTTATGAGGGACAACTTTGATCAATTTCTAAAAATGTCCCATGATACCATGATGTTTACATATCCAGTTGTTATTGGGATATATTAAATAATATGTTTTTTTCCTGACTCGTCTTATCTTCCCTTGCCCTGCTCTCCTTCCAAAATCATCTCCAACCACTTTCAGTCTCATCTAATCTATACCAGAGGTGGAAGCCTCCTTGTAGCTTCTGGAACATACCAAACTCTTTTCAGCCTTAAAGCTTGAGAAGTCTTCCCACTCCCCAGCTACTAAATGGCTGCCTTCTTCCCCTCTTCCAAAGCTGATACAATGCTACCCACTGAGATAGCTCGTCCAGATAATTGCATGTAAGGAGTGCCTGCCCTGCCAACCTGATAGCTTCGTGGCTTTTTCTTTAAGTTTATACCTCTGTATTTCTTTATTTGTCCCCATCTTCCATGATTAAACTATAGGCACCATAAGATTAAGAATCCATATTATTTTAACTTCCAATAAATGAGATGTAGTTTAAAAAAAATACGTGATGATGACTGCTGCTGCTGAGTGCCATCCAATGGCAAGGCAAGGATCTTCAATACAGAAAGTGGCAGGATGACCCTTAGTAACAGTGTGTGACAAGTTTCAATTTGTTGAGTTCAGTTGGTTGGTTGTGAGAAGGCGTTAAGAGGAGGTGTGCTCTAAAGTGGGCTGTAAAGTAAATCATGGATCACGAACAAGGTATTAACATAGATTTCTGTCTAATAGAAACATTATGATGGGTTTGCATCCACCTATTCACTGGATCTGGCACCGAGTAACTTCGGGCTCTTCCCCAAAGTCAAAATGACCATGAAAGATAAATATTTAAATCAATTCAGGGCATCGAGGCAGCCACCACAGCCCAACTAAAGACACTGACGAAAGAAGACTTTAAGAAATGCTTCAGAAAGTGGCAAGAAGGATGGGATAAGGAGGGGGGAGTATTTTGAGAGAGATCAATGGCAACGATAGTACTTAGGATGTTAATTAAGCATGTCATAAATATTATGAAAGGAAAAGTTTCTTGGTTGTGTTATAGAAATCTAATAATCACACATACTTTCAGTGGTGTAATGAGTCACTGACCTTTTTTCTTTTTACTTCCCACAGAGCAGTGTTTTTAAGGCTTCTGATCCAGTAGGTCTGTGGTGGATGTGTGATTCTGTGTTTTTAACAAGCTTCCAGGTGATGGCTAAACGACTGGTCCAGGGACCACATTTTGAGTAGAGAGTGAACCATTAAGTTGATTAATGGGCTTTACATGGATGTTTTCCAATGTCCACACCTTTTAGCTTCTTTGTATTCTGAGCTGGAACGTAGAAAGAAACCACAAAATCAATAAGATGCAATGTTCAATTAGTCTAATCAGTCTCTTGGCCACATTTAGTTCCTCTGAAATTATGGTCTCAACCTCTATGTGCTTTATGACAGCATTTTCTAACAGATTTTGCAGTTCAAATTTTCATCACTAAAGCATTAACTAACTCATGTTTGAGGACTAACAATTAATGTACAAATCAATACTGGTAACCTTCATTTGTATACTGCTTTATAGCTTACACAAAACGTTGAGGTACATTATTACCTTTAATCCTCACAGCAATCCAAGATGTAGCAAAGGCAAGAATCATTAACCCATACTATAGAAAAGGAATTTGATGTAGAGACACATTAACTGTGATAATAATCAGTAATATGTTCATAGCTTTAAGTTTATAAATCACTTTAATATGCATTAGCTAATTTGATTTTCATAATGATCCTCAAACTCAGATAAATGTCTGGGCTTGGTAATTGGTCATATGCAGCTGCAGTATCCCCCAACATTTTTTCACATCAGTTTTGTTGCATCTGTCTCCTTGGCTACCTTTAAAGAATATCAGCTATGGAAATCTGAAAATTTGGATTTGAATCATTCATTCACTCAGAGACTTGTACAAGTTGTTTACCTACTCAGAGACCCTGTGATCTTAGCTGTAAATTGGAAGAAATAATAACTTCCGTTAGAGAAAACCATATGTGTCTCTCCCCAGGTTTCCAAAAAGGTGATATCCACTCTACACCCTAAGGGAAAACAGTTTTGAAGCAATACCTTGGAATTCTCTGAGCCTGCACCCCTTATGCTGTATACACCTCCTACAAGGAGCTAAAGATTGATTTATCTGATTGAAAACATAGAAAGAGTCTCAAACACTGATCACCTCCTGCTATTGAGAAGGGCTAAGTTATTCCCATCTGTTGTCAATTAATATCTTGTGTGCAAAACTATAGCAATCTTCTCCTAAATTCATGCATGAATGCTCCTAATTAGGTCTGAAGGTTTTCTTCTAGAAGCAGGCCTAGAGCCCTAAATCAGTCAAAATTTAAAACACGGAGGTTCTCTGAGTTCAAAGTTATAGGAGATACTGAGATTCTCTCATGCAACTAGCAAGGTATCTTTTCTAAATACTTTATCTACCTGCAGTTGGGAAACATGTTCTAAATTTATGGGAGAAAGTGCTATATACTAGAAGGCCCATTCATAGTTGTGTCATCCAATCCTGCCTTCCATCTGAAAAGCTGAAATTTTAAACCCTTTCAGACACCTATGTCTACAACTCACTTGATTTAGTGCTTAGAAAAGAGGTAGGATGTAATTAATTATCATTTTTCTGAGAAAAATCAACTACTATTATTTTGAAGAGCTTATATGAGAGCTAAAGATATACTACTGAGTGCAGACTCCCACACAGTTGAAAATCTGTGTGTAACTTTTGACTCTCCCTGCACCGCCCCCAATGCCAATTTAACTGCTTAGTAGCCTACTGTTGACAGGAAAACTTAGAGATAACATAAACAGTCTATAAACATGTATTTTATATGTTATATGAATTATATATGACATTCTTACAATAAAATTAACTAGCAAAAAGAAAATGTTTTTAAAATCACGAAGAAAATATACTTATAGTACTGCATGCCTTTATTGAAAAAAATCTACATATAAATGGACCAGCACAGCTCAAACTTATGTCATTCAAGGGTTAACTGCATTGTGTTGCATTATACATAACACCCAGTTAATGTAAGTATTATTCTTAATACTCCCATCTTAACTGACTCATTTTAATGGGTATCATAAATTTGCATGCCAATAGAAACAAGTTATAAGGGACAAAATAAAACTAAATGAGACTATATAAGAGGTACTCCATCATTTCTGAAGATGTGAGTACTGGTTCTTAATTTCAGTTAAACAAATTAACAGAACAAATTCTTGAATATTGTCTTTAGCTCTGTTGAACAGTTTAGGGTTGAGAAACTCAAACAAGTGACTTTGCCAAGGTCATATATTTCTAAGACTGAAGGCAATGGTTTCTTTTTCTATTTATATGTGTGCTTTTTACTATTTGTGATTATTGCCTCCTAATCTCAAGACTCATTGTTTCCATTGATATGAAAAATAACCAAAGTTGTAATACATAAAACAGAAAAGTATATACTCCCCAGGTGTATGCTTTGAGATCTTACTATTCATCACATAACATTTGTGTGCACCATAATTTTTTTAGTTATTATGTATTTAATTAAGTTAAATTTCTCTTACCATATAAATGACCTATAATCAAACTTTACTACTTGATACAATTACTACGTATTTTCATTTATAAATTTACTGTGAGTCAAAGGTTAAATCAGAGGAAAAAAATAGCAATAAATATTATAACATAGGCTCAGGCCCAGAAAATTGGTATAAACTTACTCAACACTCCCTGATGTGAGGGTCATCTGCTCTCCAGAAAAAAAAAAAAAAAAAAAAAACAATGGGATGACCTTGAGTCATTAGCACTGATGAATGTCTCCAATAAGAGACAAAATATTCACCAGAACCAGATTGCTTCAGGGTTACATTAAGGCAGGAAAGTTTCAACTGAATTAGAAATATCATTGCACACTGAAAATATCCTGTTGTTAAATAAGAAATCTAAACACTTAAATATGTATATTTATATAAATAAATTATTAAATAAATATATATTTTTATATATATGGCCAAATGTCTATCCTCACTGTAGTATAAATCAAGCACAAGGGAACTTTGAAAATAGGCCAAGAAGCTTCATAAAAAAAGTAATTTGGAATAAAACTATCCAGGAACATGCAAAGTATGTTACACAGAAAGTTAAAATGAGTCTGTTAAGATTAGCCCAAAATATAGATTTTTGAACATGATGTCAGCTGAGTACGTTCTCAATAAATACTCAGAATTTAAAGAATCTACTTAATTCCTGATGCATTCATCTGAGGTGAATCCTGGAAGTGAAGGAAGAGGAAAGGCACAAATAAACCCAAGTAGTATTATGATTATTTTCCAAAGCACTTTAGTGAACTGCCCCATGATTAAGTTAATAAGCATCCATTTATATCCTTCTTTTAATTTATTTAATGCAATTTAGCACAGGATAAATAAAGATCAGCAAGACACTGTGCTGATTCTCAAGGGCACTCACATTTTAAGATGAGCAATTTACTACAATCTAAAAAATTTTATATATATATATATATATATATATATATATATAGAGAGAGAGAGAGAGAGAGAGAGAGAGAGAGAGAGAGAGAGAGAAGAGTGAAATTACCTGGATGAGACATGGAGAAGGGGGCATGGCATGGCATGGAATGAAAGCACAAAAGATTAAATAACATTGAAATTAAGTGAATACAGTTCTCAAATACTGGACTGTCTATCTCTGTGTTACTCATTGAATCATACTGTCTCATTTTCAAAATTCAAATCCCTAAATTCAGTGCCATGACTTAAATCTGGGTGGGTGTTGGAGTGTTCCCTGAAATACCTAACAAACAATGTATCTCACAACCAGAAGTTTCTCAACACTAGCTATCACTGACAATGACATCATCTCCGATAGGTCATATACATTTCAAATGTTTATAATTGTAAATTACTGATTATTAAAAATAAATAATGGACTATAATTTATAGAAAAGGTAGCACAAGAAGCTGAAAGAAGAGAAATCTTAATTATATGGGATGACCTAGGAAATAGAGCAGAAAAGCATCAGTGTCACGGAAGGCATGAAACAAGGTAACGCGCTAGCTTCTGTGCAAGCATTTTCATTAAAACATGCCAGGTCTGGAAAATAGTGAGGAAATTGTTATTTTTAGGGTTCAGAGAGCAGATTCTCAGGTCCTAGAAAATGGTGTGAATGCAGTGGGCTTCATTGGGAAAATCTATTACATTACACAGAAAGCAAATGACAAGAGAGTCAGAGAAAAATCTTTTCATATTCAAAAAAGAAAGAAAGAAATAAAAAAGACAAGAAAGGAAAAAATCCTAACTCCCGTGACTTAACTGTATTTATTCAATGGAATATAATGCAGACATGAGGAATACTAGAAAGTCCTCATATCTTTCTTTTCAAGATAAAAATAATAATATATCAGTAAGAAATAAATAGGAAGTGTTATTTTATAATCCTATTCTAAATTCAAAGAAAATGAGCTCTAATAACAGGTTGAACATGACAAAAAGTTTTAATAAAACTATTAATTCAAGGAGATGGTGACATTGAATTTTTATTTTTCATGATATACAAAATATATCATATAACTTGAAGTAGGACAAGTGGGTATTACTTTATTTTACAAAAGATAAGTGAAAGAAAGAAATTTAAATTTGAGTGTTTTCTCTTTTGGTGCAAATTAAATTGAAAAGAAAAAGAAATGTTTGAAGCCATCAGAATGCTACCAAGGCAGCCAGGACTTAAGGTGCCTGAGAAAAGGGCAAGACATTGAGATGAGTCTGTGTTTGATGGTGTGTTTTACCTCATGGCATTTGCTAATTGGCAGGTCGTGTAAGACCAAGCGGCTAAAAAGTGGAGCAGGGATGAATGGCTAAAAGCCTGGGAATCTGAGCCATTTTCTGCAGTCTTAAAGGGATACAGAGACACACATTGAGTTTGGAGCTCCCAAATAGCCCAGATTAGAGCTGAACACACAGGGCAATAAGGCAAGCCCAATATTCTGCAGCTATTTTCCCCATGAGGCTCTTGACAGTTTATAAACAACATATAATGAGAAGCTAGGAAATGAGAAGTGATAGCTAAGAACCTGGGAACACAGAACCAGCTTTGCATGATCTCACAGAACATGGGACACAAAAAATGAAGTCCAGGTCCTACAAAGAAAGGACATCCTTGATGTATACTCTCGATTTTGAGTTCAAATCCTGAAAATAGGAGCACCTCAATCAGGACCTCTCATTATTTGTATAATTCTCACTCATAGTGTCTGACATTCAGTAAAATTACTAGGCATGCCAGGAGACAGGAAGAAGAGACCAAAAGCAAGAGAAAAACAGGCAGCATTGGTTATTCGGATATTGGAATTATTAGAACTGAATTTTAAAATAATTGTGATTAACAGTCAATAAAATAAAGAGAACTTCACCAGAGAATAGTAGTCTATAAAAGGTATGAAATAGAAATTTGATGGCCGAAAACACATTCTTTTCAATGGATTTTGGACATTTAAAAAAATCACATATTGGGCATTAAAACAGAATATGCTCTCTGACAGTTGTGAAACTAAGATAAAAAATAAATAGCAAAAATACAAAGAGAAAATCTCCAATTCTTTGGAAAGCAAGCCATAAACTTCTAAACAACCATAGATCAAACAAGACATTACAATGGTAATAATAGTGTTTTAAGTAGAATAAATAATATATAATTGCCTTAAATAATTAATATAATTGCCCTAAAGAAATGTATTAAAAGTAAAAGCCTGCCAAATTTTTGAAAGAAGAGCAAATGCAGTTTAAAGAAACTTAAAGATGGAAAATGATAAATTGTATAAGTTGAATCAAGTATACACTTGGAAAAAATACTTAAAATTGACCCCATCAATCAATCAAGAAATTAAAATTTTAAATAGTCTTATAATTGCTAAGGAAATACAATCTATAATTAGAAGTCTTTCCAAAAAGAAAATTCTAAGTCAAGATAACACAAACCTTACACAAACTCTTACAGAGACAGAAAACTATTTAATAATTCATTAATGAAGTGAGTATAACACTCATTCTAAAACCCATACAAGAATACTATAAAAAAACTAGAGCCCAATCTGTTTCATGAACATTGAAACAACATTCCTAAATACAATTTTAGCAAACAAAATTCACTGATATATAAAAATGATAATATATCACAACATATTTCACAATGATTGATCAGTATAAATTCAATAAATGAAAATCATAACACTAACTGAATAACAGTAAAATAACACAATCATTCCTATAAATTCAAAAAAAGCATTTGATAAAATTGAATATCTCCTAGAGAAAAAAATAAATCTTAATAAACTAAAAATAAAAGAGAGCCCCCTTAATCTGACAAAGGATATCTATAAAATGTCTACAGCAAACATAATACTTGATAAAATATTGAAAACTTCCTTTTTATAAGAGAAAGCAATAATGGAATTTTCTTGTATTTGACTTTAAAATCTACCCAATGCAATAAATCAACTAGAAGAAAGATAATATGTGATTGAATAGAACAATACAAAGCAATAAATCTCTTATATGCACATTTACAAATGACACAATTTTATACATAATGAACCCCAAATAATATACAGAAAACAATTTGAATTAATAAGTAAATTTGCTAAATTGTTGCATATGAACAGAACGTAAAATATTAACATTAATTTTATTTATATACACCAGAAAAAATGAAAGTTAATAAATGATACAATGTATAGTAGCATCAGGAAATAAATAATAATAACTAACAAGTTATATAAATACATGCATATATACAACTACAAATCATTATTAAGAAAATTAAAGACCTAATATATGGTACTATACAATGTAAATGGTTTAGAAAACTTAACATTGAAAAGATGTCACCTTTTCCCAAATGGATCAATTATTCATGCAATTGCAGCAAGATTTTTTTGGTGAAAACTGGCATGTTAAACCTAAAATTTATATAAAAGCAGAATAAGCCAAAATAATCAATCTAATCTTAAAAATAAAAGTTGGATGACTTAAACAACCAGCTATCGGGGGTCCCTGATGGTGTAGTGCCACAGCCTGGGTTCGGTTCCCAGCCAGAGAACTACTCCCCCCCCAAAAAAAACCATCTATCAAGACTTACCATATAACTAATAGTTACTCAGATAAAGTAGCAATAATAGACAAATAGGCCAATGATATAATAGAGAATTGAGAAGCAAACTCATTTCTATTTAGACCCTTGACTTATTAGAACAACGGCCTTGAAGTGCAGTGTAGATAGGATGCTGTTTTCACAGAATGGTGCTAGGTCAATTGGATATACATTGGGAAAAAATTACAATTATTTATACCTCACACCATGTACAAATCAATTTCTGATAGATTTTTTTTTATCAAAATGTAAAGGAAATGCTATGACGTTTCTTGAAAATAGCACAAGAAAATACTCATACTTTAATAACCCTGGAATATCTGATGTTATCTTAAATAAGACCACACACACACACACACACACATACACACACACACACACACAAGGAATGAACACAAAGGAAAAGTTGATAAATTGGAATGCATTAAAATTAGACTTACGATCATCAAGGAGTATCAGTAAAGACTATGAAAATACTTGTAAGTCACTGAGTTGAAGAAAACATTTGAATACATGCAAAAAATATTTAAGAACAATATTCTTATGTCAGGATATTTAAGAAAAAGACAGAAAATACTATTTTTAAAAAATAACAAGAGATTCAAACAGTAAATGATCAGTAAATATATGAAATGTTCTCAATCACAATAATCATCTGGAAAATGTAAAGTAAAATTACAGTGAAACACCACCACATACCCATTGGAAGAACTAAAATTAATCCTTTATCTAATACCACATGCCCAGAAGCACTGACAATATCAACTGTTTGTATGTAAGCAGATGTAAAGAAACTGGAATTCTCAAATACAGTTTATAGCAGTATAAACTGATACAATAACTTTGGAATATATCAGTACCTACTAATGCTAAACCTAAACCTTATCATCTAGCAATTCAAATTGTAATAGGTGTACGTGTATATATTCACCAAAGTATAAACACAAAAATGTTCATAAAGCATTTTTCAATAGCCCCAAACTGAAAACAATCCAAACAATAGGATAAATAAGTATATTGTACTAGTTTTATACAATTCAATATAGTACACAATAAAAATGAACAAATTACCTACAAAAACATGACTAAACCTCATCAACAATATGTTGAGCAAAAGGTCAGGGACAAAAGAGTACACACTTTATGATTCCATTTATATGAAATTCAAAAACAAGGCAAAACTAATCTCTGGTGTTAATGTATGAATAATGGTTTCCTTTAAGGAGCATTGCCTGGGAGTATATAAGAGTGGGCCTTGTGTGGACCACTTGTGACCTTTAATTTTTAATCTAATTGGTACAAATGTGTTCATTTTATAAAATTCATTGAGCTACACAAATATAATGTGCACAGTTTGCTCTATGTGTGCTATCCTTTAAAAATCAATGTATTTTTAAAAATATACTAAGTACTGCTTTGTGTCAGATACTAGGCACATATGTCAGGGCGGTATTTTTTCAGAACTTTTAATCCTTATTATCATTACCTGAAAATATCCCACCCAATTTCTTTGGTCATGGTACACACTGAAAACTAATGAAAGGTGGCATTCGCAAATGCAATTTCAAGTGAGGGAAGACACAGAGGATATCTTAGCATAATCAGGGCTGGAGACATGGAGGGAAAACCATTCTAGCATGGAAAAGGCCTGACTGACCCACAAATATTCCACCTGCTATACCTATAGGGTTGTCACCACTCAGCCCGTCTAAAATAAAATTAGATAGGATTGAGTGATTGATAACTAATTTGGGGGATGAAAAAAAAAGAAAGTCTAGGAAAGTATGGGAGAAGAGTTAAAAAGAAAAGAAAAATGTATCAATTCAAAGAGAGAGGTTTGTTTTCAAGTAACTACAAACTGAGACTCTAAGATCTGAAAGATCCCTCATGCCAGCTGAGTGACTTTGTAGAATATAACTCTTTGCCTTGATGTGTGGGTGGATAGAAGCAACTTGAACCCATGTAAAGCAGATCTTGGCCTCTGCGTAGAGATTTGTCTAGCAGATCTGAGTGTTCAATAATGCACTGCACCAATCTTCCCATCTACTAGTGAAGGTGCTGTACCAGGGCTGTACTATTGCAGCTGGGGTCACAGAGGGTATCGTTATAACCCAGTAAAGCTGTACCTGACTCAAAGCAAGCCACAGAACTGAGCCACAGAACAAGCTGCCTATGGGCAAAAGTAGATACTGAAAGAAGAGTGGCTGTCCTTGAACACCCTCGGAAGAGAGGGACAGGTTGGAGACAATCAGGTTCTTGGCACTGGCTAAATATGCCTTGTAAGAGTAGATGCTTCCACGATCCTGCTGGGACTATGCTTTGGTACAGAAGTGTGCAAAGATACCCAGAGTGAAGCGTGTAGGAGGGTGGTCTACATAGCCACATGATTGTGACAGAGTTTTAAATGTGTGCTGCGTTCTTAAAAGGAGAGAAGGTCCATAATCAAGATAAAAGAGCTGGTAAGACCTAAGGAAACCATGATCTGTACCATAGCCATGGTTTTAAGGCCTAGAACAGAAGGTGAGAAAAAATACAGCCCAGGTAGAATGCTATTAAGTACTATAGCTGACTTCCAGAAGGTCCAGAGTGAATATCAAAGAAAGAGGATTTTGAATGCTCAGCTCACTCACCCAAAGATTTAAAAAAGGGGTTGGGGGGGAGGGATTTTTACCATTGCACTGCATTTAGAAAACACTTTCGGTTGGTATGCAAACTATTCACATCACTTAACAGCGCAGGCATCTCCATTGAAGGCACTGACCCTGACCAATATGAATGGCTATCAGCCATAAAAACAGAGTTGTGTTCCAGCTGAATCTCAGCCCTGGGCATGTGTATTACAAATAAATGATTTCTTTTATTATGTGTGAAAGTAGAACTATGTTCCAGTAAATATTTTATTATTTAAGATAAGTTTTAATTCTCATCTGTGTATACCTTGAGATTTATCATACAGGTGAGTAAATCCTAGACTCGTAATAGTATCTGGTGAAATAAGTGTCTGTTTTATTTCATTCTAAGAAATGTCTTCTAAAATAACATTTTATTATAAAAAGTTCCAGAAATGTCATGATTAAAATATGTGGAGTTTCAGGGTCCCCAACACAGCTTTCACCAGGAGACATAGGTCAATTTTGTAGTCTTGGGTCCAGGACAGTAAGGCTGCATGCTACTCATACTCTGGTCCATGGGCCAGTTGTGTCATCATGCATAATATTGGTCCTACCACTCATTTGTACTCTTAACCCAACACACACATTAAGTCTGAGGAATTTTGCCAAACAATAACATGAGTTTGCCCTAAAGGAGTATATGGTTTAGCCACTATGCTCCCCAACTATTCCAGATTTCAATTTAGTTTGAGAAGTTGAATTCATTCCTACCTAAGTGCATTGGAAAACCCTTCTCCATAGAAATAGTTCAAGACAGGGTAGAAAACCACCATGAGACATACACTCATCAACATGCAGCCTTAATGGCTGGAAACGTGTAAGCTTCAAGGACACAGACGGCCAGTGACAAAAGACAGGGTGTATTTGGAGTTTGTATTAATAATGATAACTTTGTCCTCAAAATTATCATTAATACTTCCACAGAGGGTAACATGTAAGAATTAAACTAGGTGACTAGTACAGAGAATTCTTAATTACTGTAAGTATGATCACCCAGTCTCTGACATACTTAGGCCTTAATTTCTATAAATTGTACCTTCTACTCACCCCACTCCTCATGTGAAACTCTCTAGCACTTCTGGAAAAAATAAAAAACATGTCTATGAGTAATGCTATTAGTGAGAACTTCTGATAAGAATTTTGGCAATTATAATCTTGGCAAAGGCTAAACATATTAGTTGATATAATTCTGGGCTCTTAATTGGTTAATGAACTGCTTTTGTTTTGGTTTGGTTTGGTTTGTTATTTTGATTTTTGTTTTGTTTTTTTCTGTTTGGTTTTTTGGGGGTTAGAATCAGAGAAAATTGGAATTAGTTACCCAAAAGAAGTAACAATGTTAAAAAAAGAGGAAAACAAAGAAACAAAACAAAACAAAAAATCAATTAAGTGATTATATGTATTAATCACTTGGGGGTATACAGAACACATTTGCAGGCTGGCAATTAAGAATTATTCTTTAATAAACAGGAGGAAATTAATCCAAATTATATAAACTTGATTTCCAAAAAATATCCACATATAAAATGTCTAGGAGTCTCCTATGGTATCTTTCAATTCTATTTTTCTGCCATCAAATCCAAATATTATTATAAAGTTATTTTAAAATCATAAAATATTTTAATTTTGCCAATAATGAATGTGAATGCCAAAATGTATTTGAGTTTGCTACATCAAGAATGATGTATCTGACTCTCAAAATCCTGACATAGTAGAATTTATTGATTGTGTCCTCTTTTCTACCTTCCCATCCTCCCCTGATCTCATTACTTGTTTCCTACCCCATTACAACTGTCTTCTAATTGATTCATCAGCTTACAATAATCACATCATCACACGCCTAGCAGAAGCATCCTACCTACATTTGCCAGACAAATTTTTATTTCCGCTGTAATTGTCTCATTTTTCTGCTAAAAATAAACACATAATATATTGATTTGTGGTTTAAGAAGACTTGTGTCTCTTTCAATTCCCTTTTAAGCCCTTTGGTTTCTAAGCCAAAATTATGGCTAACATTAATAACCATTAACATTTATCGATTGCTTACTCTGTGCCGGGCACAATGCTGAGTACTTAATATGCATTATACTATGCAATGCTTCCTAGAACCCAATGAGATTTTCAAAAGATCTGTAACAGAAAGATTGTGTAAAGCATTTGTTGAAGATGGCAAAGCTGCATTGAACCTGAGTCCCCAGATGACAGCATGGAACAGAGCCTGCCCATTACCTTGTTATATGAACAAGAAATAAACTATTTTATTTCAGCCATTACATTTTTGCATCTATTCATTACAGCAGTTTAGCATACCCTAACTAACTCCCTTTTATTACAGACGAGGAAATGAGACTTAGGTTAGGGAATTTGCTCAAGGTTTCATAGTTAGTAAGTGGTAGACTGAAATTGAATTCAAATTGTCTACATCAAGAGCTAATGTTTTTAATTACCACATCACAATGCTCAAAAGTTAGAAGACTCCCTCAAGAATCAAAGCTCTAATCCCAATCTCACTTCCTAGCATTATCATTTTCTTGCCTTTTTGCCCTTAGCGTTTTCCATTTGGAATCCCCTCTGTGTCATTAAAATACTATAATGCCAGTTGTTCAAAGATCTGATCTTATGCTATTGTCTCAATGACTGACCTGATCCCCCAGCTGAAGTACTCTCACCCTCTTACACTCTGCTTTTTAACTTTCTTAGACTCCATGATAATGTCTGTTTACAATTTACCTCAAACTGTCATCATCTCCCTATTAAATTATACAGTTTTTTATTATTTTTTTTCTGTGAAAGGTAATCTTGTGTTCTCTCCATAGCCATTACCCCTTCCTTTATAATATCAGGCCTAAATTTTGTTCAAAGGTCAATGTGACTAGTTCCAGAGGAGAAAGGACATACAGCATGATAAACTTCCAAACCAGTTATCCTTTGCCTCTTTTCAGATGCTCATTTTTGCCGGCTTTCCTTGCAGCTGAGTTTCCAGGTAACATGATTCTGGCTAATGAAAAACAAGGAAAAGTCTGCCAGGAAAGCAAACTAGTTTCTTCTAAAAAATATTTTCCTCCTAACTGAAAAGATAGAAAGAGAGAGAACAAGAAAGAAAATCTGTTTCCTCTCAGGCTGGTGTTACAATAGAGCTGGTATCCAAGAAAGCAAACCTGGGACACCAAGCAGCTGGAACCCACACTGCCCCCATGCCCAGGCAGAAACTATAGACACAGAGCCTGCCTGCTTCTCCTAAATCTCTCCCAAAGCTCAGCCACTCCTCAACTCCACCTAGTGTCTGCTTTACAAACAAACAAACCTGCACCCTTCCTAACAAACCCCATCCCAGTGGAAACCAACAGGAGGGTTCAGGGAAACTGCAAAACACAGGCACAGCATCTTTTCCCTGCACTGATCTCAGAAGTATAACACACCATCACCCACCACATTCTCCAAAAGAGGAGGCACACTGAGCCTGAGGCAACTGGGTCAAAAAAGAGAAGGTTATGGTCCAGGAAAGCTCCCAGGGGCAGAAGACCAAATAACCAAGAGAAAATATTGTAAGATGCTATCAATACAAACTGGGAAGTGAAATAAAGACCTCTTCATAGTTGCCAGGAAAAAAAAGTCCTCACACCCAGGAAAAGAAACACATCAAATACAATGAGTATCTTAGGATTCTGAGGAGTTCAGAAAGAAAATTTAAAAATCTCCAGAAAAGAAATTTATGGGTTTGTAAATATATAATCCATATGACGCAGAATTCAAGACCACAGTTCTCAAAACACTCAGAGAGCTCAAAGAATGCTGGCACAGTGCCCAGATGCAGCTAAAGGATCTCAGAAAGGAAATCTGTGAACCATAGGAATACTTTAACAACAACAAAACAAAAAATTAAATAGAAATTCTGGAGATGAGCAATACAATAAAAGGAATGAGAAATGAACTAACTAGCAGAGGAAATAGTACTACCAGATGGAGGAAAAAATAGTGATATTGAAGATAGAAACATGGATATGGCACAAAAGCATAAGGAGAGAGATTTGAGAGTCAAAAAACAAAAGAAATATCTGACTACAAGAACTATCACTACAAGAAATATCTGACTCCATTAAAAATAGCAAAATTAGAATAATGGAAATACCAAAAGGGGCAGAACAGAATTCTACAGAGAACTTATCAAATAGTAGACAAGAACTTTCCAAACCAATGGAAAGATCTGGAACCCAAAATTCAAGAAGGAAACAGGACCCCTAGCTACCTGGACTCTAGCAGATCTTCTCCAGGGCACATTATACTAAAGACATTAAAAATCAAAGATAGGAAAAGAATTCTTAAAGCAACCAGGGGAAAAAAATTCTAACCTTTAAAAGAAAGCCTATAAGGCTATCATCAGACTTTTTAGTGGAAACTCTATAAGCCATGAGTGAATGGAATCAAATATTCAAAATAGGAAAAGAAACTATTAGCCAAAAATAATTTATCCAGCAAAGTAATCCTTTAGATATGAAGGAAGAATAAAGACCTTTTCAGACATACAGAAGCTGAAGGAATTCTCCAGCACAAGGTCAGTATTTCAAGAAATACTGAAGGAGGCTATTCAACATGAAACAAAAAATCAAAATAAATTGGGAAGAGTTGGGGCAACAAAAAAATAAAAAGGGAGAGAGTAATAGCCGTTGAAAATCCTCATATATCAATCATCACCCTAAATGTAAATGGACTAAACTCACCAGTAAAAAGGCACAGAGTAGCAGACTGGATTAAAAAACAAACCCCATCCATATGCTGTCTCCAGGAGACACACCTCAGCCACACATACAAATATAGATTCAGAGTGAATAGGTGGAAAACAATACTCCAAGCAAAGGGCATCCAGAGAAAAGCAGGAGTTACCATACCAATATCTGACAAAACAGACATCAGGATAAAAAAGTTAATAAGAGACAAAGACAAACATTTCATAATGACAAAAGGGATGATACAATAACAACAAGACATGATATTCATTAATATACATGCCCCCACTGAGGACGTACCAAAATTTACAAAGCAACTACTAACAGCTCCAAAAAGGAGAAACTGACAAAAACACAATTATAGTATGGGACCTAAATAACCCCTTAACAGTCATAGACAGATCATCCAAACAGAAATAAATAAGGAAATATAAGTTTTAAATGATACATTATAGCAATTGGATATAATTGACATTTATAGCACACTTCATCTTACAACACAAGATTATACATTCTTTTCTAGTGCACATGGAACATTCTCAAGGATAGACCATATGTTGGGACATAAAACTAGCCTGAGTAAATTCAAGAAGACTGAATCATGCCAAGTATATTCTCAGACCACAAAGCTTTGAAATTGGTGATTAACTGCAAAAAGAAAGCAGTAAAACTCTCATATACACAGAGCTTCAACAACATGCTATTTTAAAATGACTGGATCAAAGAAGAAATAAAAGAAGAGATTAAAAAATACATGGAAACTAATGACAATGAAAATACAACATATCAAGATTATTAGGATGCAGCAAAAGCAGAAAAAAGAGAAAATTTTACATTATTATATCTCATCTTAAAGAACTAAAAAAAAAGAACAACAAAAAAAGAAAACCCAAAGTCAGTAAAATGAAAGAAAAAATAAAATTAGAGCAGAACTAAACAAAATTGAGAATAGAAAAACAACAGAAAAAATTAGTGCAACAAAGAGCTGGTTCTTTGAAAACAATCAATAAAATTGGCAAACCCCTGGCTAGGCTCACCAAAGGAAAAAGAGAAAAGACACAAATAACCAAAATTAGAAATAAAATGGGAGAAAATTTTACTGATACCTTAGAAATACAAAGAATGTAAGAGAACGTTATAAAGAATTTATGCTAACAAATTTAACAAGCTAGAAGTGAACAAGCTTCTAGAGACATATAGTCTTCCTAGACTTAATCAAGAAGAACCGGATAATCTAAATAGACCAATCAATAGTAAAGAAATTAAAACCATCACCCAAAACCTCCCCAAAGGCAAAGCCCAGGACCAGACCGTCTCACCAAAGAGTTTTTCAAGTATTTAAAGAATTCACACCTATCCTTCTCAGACCCTTCCAAAAAACTGAAGATGAAGCAACACTTCCCAACTCATTCTACAAGACCAACATTACCCTAATACCAAAACCTGGTGAGTATAACACAAGAAAAGAAAACTATAGATCAACATCTCTCATAAACACAGATGCAAATATTCTAAACAAAATAGTAGCAAATAGAATACTACAATACATTAAAAAGATTACACATCACGATCAAGTGGAATTCATCCCAGGGGTACAAGAATGGTTCAAAATACTCAAATCAATCAGTGTGATACACTACATACATAAACAAAATAAAAGATAAAAATCATATGATTATATCAATTGATGCAGAAAAATCATTTGATAAGATACAACATCCATTTATGATCAAAACACTGAATAAAATGGGTGTAGAAGGAAAGTATCTCACCATAATAAAGGTCATATATGACAAACCCTCAGCTAATATCATACTGAATGGGTAAAAGCTGAAGCCCATTCCCCTAAAATCAGGACCAAGACAGGGATGCCCCCTGTTGCCATTGCTATTCAGTATAGTACTGGAAGTTTTAGCCAGAGCAATCAGGCAAGAGAAAGCAATAAAAGGCATCCATATTAGGAGAGAAGAAGTCAAACTGTTACTATTTGCAGATGACATAATGCTCTATACAGAAAATTCTAAAGTCTCCACCAGAAAACTATTAGAAACAATGAATGAATGTAGTAAAGTTGCAAGATACAAGATATCAATGTACAAAAATCGATTGCATTTTTATATACCAACAATGAAACTTCAGAAAAGACATAAGAAAATCAATAACTTTTACAATTACAACAAAAAGGAATAAAACACATAGGAATTAAAAAAGAACCTGAAGGATTTATACACTGAAAACTCTAAGTCACTATTAAAACAAATTGAAGAGGACATAAATAAATGAAAAGACATTTTGTGTTCATGAATTCAGACTCAACCTTGATAAAATGAACATATTACCCAAAGCTATATACAGATTTAATGTAACTCCCATCAAAATCCCACAGATATTCTTTCAAAAAATGGATTTAAAAATTATCAGATTCATATGAATCCACAAAAGACCCCAAATAGCCAAAGCAATCCTACGTAAAAAGCATAAGGCTGGAGGCATCATGTTCCCCAATTTCAGTCTATACTACAAAACATCAATAATCAAAACAACATGGTATTGGCAGAAAAAACAGACATACAGACCAATGGAATAGAACTGAAACACCAGAAATAAACCCTCAATTATATGAACAAATAATTTTTGACAAAGGAGCAAAAAATATACACTGGGGAAAAGAAAGTGTCTTCAGTAAATGGTGCTGAGAAAATTGGAAAACTACATGCAAAAGAATGAATCTGAACTGCAAAGTGTCACTATATACCAAAATTAACTGAAAATGGATTAAAGACCTCCACATAAGACCTGAAACAATAAACTGTATACAAAAAAACATCAGCACTAAACTTACAGACTTTGGGTTTAGAGACGACTTTATGAACCTGACCTCAAAGGCAAGGGAAGTAAAAGCAAAAATGAATGAATGGGACTATATCAAACTAAAAAGCTTCTGCACAGCAAAAGAAACCATCAACAAGGCAAAGAGACAGCCAACGGAATGGGAGAAACTATTTTCAAACAACACCTCAGAAAAAGGACTAATATCTAAAATATATAAAGAACTCATAGGACTCAACAACAACAACAAAACAAAATGAAACAAAACAACAAAAACAAAAAACCCCAAACAATCCAATTAAAAAGTGGGCAGAGGACCTGAACAGACACTTCACCAGGAAGAAATACAAATGGCCAGCAGACATATGAAAAAATGCTCATCCTCATTAGCTATCAGGGAAATGCAAATCAAAACCACAATGAGATACCCCCTCACACTTGTGAGAATGGCTGTTATCAACAAGACAAGGAATAACAAGTGCTGGAGAGGGTGTGGAGAGAAAGGACCCTCATACACTGCTTGTGGGAATTGGTACAACCTCTATGGAGGTTCCTCAGAAAAGTGGGAATGGAGTTACCATATGACCTGGCAATCCCACTTCTGGGAATCTATCCCCCAGATTTGAAAACCTTATTCTGCAAAGACTTATGTACCCCAATGTTCATTGCAGCGCTGTTCACAGTGGCCAAGTCATGGAAACAACCATAGTGCCCTGCGACAGATGACTGGATAAAGAAGCTGTGGTACATGTACACAATGGAATATTACTCAGCTGTAAGAAAAGATGAAATATTGCCATTTGCAACAAAATGGATGGACCTGGAGATCATCGTGCTGAGTGAAATAAGCCAGACAGAAAAAACAAAGAACTGTATGACTTCACTCATATGCGGAATATAACACTGAAAGCATCAGAGAAACAAACACTCACGGACACAGTCAGTAGTTCCGTGGTTACCTGAGGGTCAGGTGAGAGGGGAAGTCAGATACATGGTGATGGAAAGAGAACTGACTGGTTAGTGAGCACACAATGCAACACATGGACAACGCCCTGTAGAATCGTACACCTAGAAACTATGTAATTTTTACTAACCAATGTCACCTCAATAAATTTGACAATCAAAAAAACAAATCTCTTCCCTTTTATCTGATTTGGGAACAGATGTGTGAAAATGTGATTTTTACAGCTGTAAAAACCTTCCCAAAACCACAAGGTAGTCAGGCTAAGGACAAAAATTCATGATTCTGGACATAGTTGAGGAAAATTACAAAAGGGGCCTGATCCTTCATATCATTCTTGAGCTCCCACACCCACTCAGAGACTGCCTGCCTACTCGCTCTTAGTATGTGAAATAACTGAATGCCTTTAGGAGCCCATCTTAGCCATATGTTAAAATTGAAATTATTTTTGATGAGAATCACACCTGGAACAGCACCTGACTGTGGTCACTAAGACTGTTCAGAAATATCTCAGTTTCCCTTCTTTCGGGTTCTTAGTAAAATTACACTTTCTCACTTACCTTGCAGTTACATGGCTGTGTTACTTGCGTTACTTAACAAAACATGAGCAGAAATTGTGTGGTCACCTCAGAGTGAAAGCTTTAAGCCTCAGCGCAGTGATCATGGCATATGTGTGTAAATCAAGTCTTAATTAGCCTGGGTTATTAAATAAGTATAATGAGCAGAGCTCCTGTACTGATCTATATGGGAAGTACAGATAAGCAAGAAATGAACCCTCGGTCTATAAAGCCAGAGATTCTGTGATTGTTCGTTGTGTAATATAACAACCTGTCTCAGCTAATCCTGACATAACAGAATCAATGGTCACAAGGTGATTGCACAGTCTTCCTGTCTCCAGATCTGCCATACTGATTTCATTAAAACATGTTAAATATTAGAAGCACTGAAACATAGGACCAATAAGAATTGTTTTAAAAAATTATTCCATAGAATATTCTTATGCATAGTAGCATTTCAATTCTTACTCTAATGAAAATAAGAAGGTGATATTGAGTGCTTACTAGCCTGAAAACAATAAAATATAAATTAAAGATTCAAGGACATAAAGAATGTGGATGCAAACATTTTTTTTTAAAAGATGGTAATTTTATAAAGTAAATACCTAAAAGAGAACTTTTTTTTTTTTTTTTTTTTTTTTTTTTTTGCTTTTTGGTATGTGGGTAGCTCCCTGGCTGGGAATCGAACCCAGGCCGCAGCACTGACAGCGCCAGCGCTGAAGCCTTAAGCTACTACACCATCAGGGAACTCCCAAAAGAGAACATTTTAAATGAAAAATCAGGTTAAAGTTCCTGGGAATGTTATGAAATGTTGTTACTTTTAACAAAGACTTTTTCTAATCACTGTGGATACATGCTAATCAAGTTTTGAACCTTGATGTAATTAGTAATTGTACTGGCAAAAACGTTAAAGAAAATGCCTTAATTATGTTATAAAGATCACTAACCCTAAAAATTTAGGTATAGATTTTACCAGTGTAAAAAGTCATTTAATTTCAAAATCAAAAAAGGTAAGTTTATATTAAATTTTGTTACTATGTGTTTGCATCACAGAAGACTTTGAAATTTTCATAGGTCAATACTCTTGGAATTAAATAACACAAATTAACATGAGAAATAAGAACTCAATTGTGATGGTTATTTGTGTCTGCTTGGCTAGATTAGGGTGCCCAGATATTTGGTCAAATAGTAGCCTAGATGTTTACGTAAGTATGTTTAAATGTAATTAACATTTAAATCAGTAAACTTTGAGCAAAACTGATTATCCTGTAAGATGGGTAGGCTTCATCCAACCAGTTGAAGACCTTAAGAATAAAAAAGGAAAGAATTAAAATCCCCCAGAGTTCAAAGGTATTTTACTTCTTTGTTTTTGGACTGTAGATGGCAATATCAACACTTCTCTGGGTCTCCAGTCCTACTGTTTTTGGATTTATCAATCCCACAATCACATCAGCCAATTCCTTAAAATCTCTCACAAGTAGATGGATAGGTAGATCAGATTAGATATAGACAGATAATTAGACAGGTAGATATTTGGTTCTATATATAAACATTGTGTGTGTGTGTGTGTGTGTGTGTGTGTGTGTAAAGTGTAAATTGGTTCTCTTTCTCTGGAGATCTCTGACTAGTATACCAGTTATTTTAAATTTGTTATCACATGTTTTCAGGACTCCTAGTGGTTAAAAATATAACATCCTAAATTATTACAGTAGCTATATGAATTAGAACCTTGGTAACAAAACCCACGAAGTATAAATTAGCTCTATATCAGAAATCTCAGTCACAAAAGTGCCAGGTTATAAAGTTCACAGATACATAAAGACATCTACAACTAGAACTCTTCAGCATGTAAAACTTCCATAAATTTTTTTGGCAGGCTTCTAGATAATGTTACCAAATTTGATGACCAAGGCATCACTCACAAACCTGTTACAGGTAATTTATAAGCACTAAACCAAAAGTTGAAAGAAATGAATAAAAGAGACATCATGATATATTAAAGCCTGCACTTTCTCTTCACAGCAAAGAAAGCATCACAGTGAAAAGATTGCTGTTATACAATAGATTAGTTCCAGGAATGACACTGCTAAAAAATGTTATTTTTAACATTACTATCATTTAGAAACCATATTGTTATGTGCCTGGGCATATAAAAAGCATTCTCCCAGGACTCAATGTCAGTGATAGGAAAGGCAGCTGTTAATGGAAGTACATGTTCAAAGTCAAACATTCCCTTTGAGACTTCGTAGACTTTAGTTCTAGCAACATAAATATCACTTTTATGACTTCAGTGTTGTCTAGAGGAACCAGAAAAGGCTTTCAAATCTGTAGTCTTAAATGTGAATCTCCGTTCTAAATATTTACTCAGTTGAAGACTGTAAGAAACTGCTATAATCCTCTGTTCTTCAATTTCTTCATCTATGAAATAAGAGAGAGGGAAGTAATTTTTGCAAGTTTAAGAGAATTAATTACTTCATATTCAAGAAAGCATAACTCAAGAAAGATGCAGATTTTGAAAGAGTGTTGAATAAATCCCAGAATGCAGTCATTTAGAAAAAAGTATTGACTATTGCATTTCTTGAAACAATATTTAAACTTTCTTTAGATATAAACTAAAATAAAATTATAATTAAAAAATTATTCCAATCATAGCATAAGGAAAAAAGTTTTATATTTCATGGTACAAAGAAAAGGAAAAGCAAATGATACTTGGTATCTTGGATTTGGAAAATCACTGAATTGTCAAGAAAATTAGTTTCTAGCTGAAACTGGCAACACATACTGAATTAGGGTGGTGATGTTATGAGAAAGGTATATAGGGAAATATCAGCAAAAAGTAGATACCCTAAAAACACAGAAGCTCATGTTTTAGAATAGTTCAGAGAATGTACTGACCTTAAAAATAACTTTTACAAGAACCAGAAATGTTTTGGTCTTTATTGGTCACTTCACAATGTTTGCATATGCACACCGTACAGAGTATATTAATTTTTGTGTTTCAAAAGTAGGCTTATCCTCAGAGAGCATTCCAAGACGGTGGATTAGGTAAATGCTATGCCTGCTGCCAGCCAGGATCATGCCAAAATTACAACTAAAGTATAGAGCAATCAACCTCAAGAAGCATCTGAACACTAGTTGAACAAAAGCTTTATAACTAAGGATATAAAGAATAAATAGATCACATCCAGACTGGTAGGAGCGGCAGAGATGCAAAACATGCTGATCCCCAACCTACAGGCAGTGATTGAACACTGGGAAGAACATCTCGTGGTGAATGTCTTCCCTAAAGAAGGAGGGGTCCCAGCCCCACACTGAGCTCCCCAGCCCAGGGGTCCTGTGCCAAGAAGAGAAGCCCCCACAACAACTGGCAGTGAAAAGCAGCAAGGACTCTGTCTGTTTGTCCTGGTGAAGCAGAAGGCATCTATAAACCCAGAAGTCCTCTTAAAGGGTCCACACAGTTTCACTTGCTCACAAACACTCACCTGAGCTTCAGTGGTGGATTAGTAACTCCAGAGATGCCAGAGACACACAGGGAAAGACAGAGTTGTGTGGCTTCTGGGGAAGGGCTTTGTCCCTGTGTGGAGCCTGCTTCACAAGTAGCCTATAGGAGGGCTCCATCTTTTCTATGTTAAACCCTCCTCAAAAGGGCCAAATCTGAGACCTCATTGGTGTGATAAAATCTGTGCATGCCACTACCTTGGTGACCCCCTGTGTCCCTGCTCCACCCAGCTAGTGTGGCATTGCCCCAGCACTCTCAGCTCCTGGGTGGTCAGCTCCACCCAATAAGCTACAGAAGCCTTTTATAGCAGCAGAGCCTGGTGGCCTGGATTAACTCTCGGTGGCAGACGATTAACCACAATTTGAAATACACAACCTTTCCTGGGATGCTCTCAGGGACATGCAGGCCTGAGGCAAGCAGTAGCTGGCTGCAGTGTCCTCAGGGCATTTTGTGAAGTAGTCATGGGCCTGGCACTGGTGCAAGAACCAAATCTGCACTGAATTTGTAAAAGCCCAGCCCACACCCGAGACTCCCTGGAACTCCGCCCTGACCAGCTAGTGCTGAATTGCAGGCACCCCTCGGGCTACCAGGAGGCTGGCCCCGCTTGCTAACATTGTGGAAACTGTTAGCAGTGGAAGGCTCACAGCGCTCTGGAAATCTTTCCATGAGAGATGGTCAGCCACAACTTGTGCTGCAGGCTCCCTTGGGCAGCTCTTGGGGACCTGAAGGCCCAAGATGAGTGGGGCTGGGACACTTTCCAAAGTGGTTGTGGGCCCAGTGCTGGTTCGGGAGCTGCATCTGCATCCCACCAGCTGGGCCTTGTGACTCCCTGGGACACTGGCCTGCACAGCTAGTTGCTGCAGCTCCAGGGACACCCTCAACTTCAGGCTACCATTCCAGCTCATATCCCTAAGGAGATTCTTTCAGAGGCTGAGCCTTATGGGCAATGAGCAGGTGACAACAATACAATTGTGAAAACTATGTATAATGCCATGAATACCAGACCTATCAGTAGGATTGCTTAATAAAATATAAATGTCTCACCACTACATTGTACACCTGAACTAACATAAAATAATATTGAACTTTAACTATAATTTTAAAATATATAGTCATGAAATGTGAAGTACAATATAGGGAATATAGTCAATGGTATTGTAATAGCTATGTAAGGTGTCAGATGGGAAGTAGACTTGTTGGGGTTATCACTTTGTGAGGTGTGTAAATGTCTAATCACTATGTTGTTTGGTGCACAGGAAACTAACTTAAAAATTCAAAACTACAATAAAATATGTTGATATTTTTATATTGAAAGGGTCATACTTTGGCCCTGTAGGTTAAAAACATGATTAAAATTAATTTCGTTGCTTTTTATTTTTTTAAATGTGGATACTAGAAAAAATAAAATTACCTATGTGGCTTGTGTTATATGTCTACTTTGTAGCACTGCTCTAAATTAAAGTCTTAAGGAAAGAAGAAAGAAAAAAAAGAGAAAAAGAAAATTAGGCTTAACTTGTATATCATCTTTGAAGCAAAAAATACTTAGAAAAATTAGCCAGGTAAGTAAATATAATTGAGAAAATTACCACATAATTCTATCCTTGGGGTATCTCTTTGGAGGGCTTTGATAAAGGTATCAACACACTGGGTAATAGAGATAACAGTTTATTAAAAAGCAGGAGGAAAATATAAGCCAGCTCTAATCCATGGCTGTAACTATACCAAGAACACAAACACCGAGTCATCTGGTTATCTTATGGTTCATCAGCAACCTATTCTGACAAGCATCTCTTGGCTTCGGATCCATTTCAGAGAAAATAGCAGAAGGAATTAAGGCTCAAGGTACAATATGCCCTGCTAAGCAAGAAACCGTATTAATTAACAAGCCAAGCAAAGAAGGCAGTTACTAAAATAGTAGAGACTGCTCTAGACATGGATCAGAGAATTCTAGCAAATAAGACTCCAAAGAAAATATAAGTAGCTGCTTTTAGTCTATTCATAGAAACAGACAAGAAAATGATGGATGTTTACTGTGAACCTTTTACAGAGGTAGGTTTAAACCATGGGTATTAACTGTCCCTCACACTCAAGAGCTCTAGCCCAGGTAAGAACTGTAGGTGAGAACCACTGCTGGGGAGACAATGCGAGAGCATTGATGATACCTTAAGTTCACTGAATGTGTATTATATGACAGACTCTGCGAATCACTTCACATACTTTATATCAGTTAATTCTCAAAAACCCAACGAGTTAAGTCCTGTTATAATACTATACTTCCTCACAGGATTCAAACCTGAAGATAATAACGATCCCACAACAAATAGCCTGAATTTTACTTTCAGTTTTTCAGTTTCTGTTTTTTTAATTCCAAATCGTTTATTCTTAGCATTATATAATCACTATCTCATATCTTGATACAGAGGAATTACACAAAGAGCATGATGATATAAAGAGAGCTTTAACATTCGTCTTTTTGTTGATGAAAACCAATCTCACATTAAAGCAAAATTATGACATTTCCCTTACATCATTAAATAACTGCCTGGCAAACAGTAGCCTGGGACATTTCAGTTTAATTAGCTCATGTCAGTCACATGCCTATTATCAACCCTCTTACAAATTATGGACGTCTTCATCAAACCATTTCTCAAATGACAGTATAATTTGCATTGACTTGAAAGAACTAACTAGAACATTGACTACATTCAGACACAGACCATAAATATGTATGTACACACACAATATGCTAGAAAATTACATATGCATATACACATATTTAGAGAATACAAGCCATGAAAATTTAGCAAGCTCAATCTTAGCTCACGAGGACCTATAACGTTCTGTTGCTATTTGTCTATCATAATGGAGCTGCTTGTTAACAATTTTCACACAGGTAAATAGAGGCCCATTTCCCCCCACTGCTCCTGGCAGTGATGCTTTGCCAAATGCCTTGTTCTGTACTTAAATGATTGTTTAAAAAGTACAGACAGCGACTCTGTGAACTCAAGTTAAAAAGATAAAGAACCACACCTTCGACTTGCCAAAATCAAAATACTGTAAAGCATGTTGAAGGACAGCAAAGTTTTCTGCAAAAATCAATTCTCAGTTGTCAAAGTCTATATTTTGTTCAAATGTATGAACACAGTCTAAGAACTGGTAGTAAGTCTATGAAGCAAAAAGCCAAACTCCCAGTGAACTAAGATCACACCAAAGGAGAACAAAGGATTTCAATTGTAGCAAGGTATTCCCCTCAGTCATACTGACTGAGATTGCAATTAGTTCCTTAGCAAAGGGAAATAGGAGACTACTTGGGTATGCTTCATAATTTATTATATAAATAATTATGCTCCACAAATGTAGTACTGTTCTTACTGCTCAACAAATCCTATTGTCTTCCTTATAAAGTCTATATAGAATGAACATTGTCACATAAGATTAAACAAATGCAGAAAATACTTCCATGTCACAGAGTGGGCCTAACTGGGCCCACAATACTTTTTTCAATGCAGGCTGTGTTATATGACAAAAGCTATCTGTGACAGGTAAACTTAAGTCAAGTATTTTTCATCTGAATATTAGAAGCCTTTATTTTGCCTTTAGTGAACCTGTAAAGCTCTTGAAATCACTGTATATGCAAATTTTATGTGTACGTGCATTTCTCTGTAAAAAGATTCTTCAGCTTTCACCATTTTTTTCAAAGAAATCTGTGACCTCCAAAAAGGTTAGGAACTACCAAAGTATAGTATTATACATAAAAAAATATATATTTATGCACCACTTTAAAATCAACATTTAAAAGGCAAGACCTCTCACTATATTGAGAAAAGAAAAAAAATGATAAAATAAGTATTCTTTGGGGAAGAAAGCAAAACAGGAGAAATACTTCAATAATAAATAGTCATAAAGAAAGAATCTTTCCCTCCATAATGTCCAGAGTCCAAATTATATTATTATCAGATTTTTTTCTGGATTGTATTTAAAGAGATTAGCCAGCTCAAACACAAAGATTACAAACAAGCAGTAATAATGGTAGGCTCTTTCTGTTGTAATAAATGTTTCTTTTAAATTTTTATTATGAATATATTTTTTCAAAGTATATGGATGAATAGATTCTCATCTCTTAATTAATTTTTCAGAAAGATAGAGAAAGGATGACTGATTAAAGCTTTTAGCAAACATAGTAAAAAGCTCGAAGAATAAAGATGAGCTCACTTCTGAAATTTAAAAAAAAGAGAGAGACGAAGAAAGAAGAACTGAAAAAGATTAGGCATTAAATTGCAGTGTTAAATTAAATATATAATTATACCTAACTTGGCCCTTCTCCCAGAATTCATAAACCCACACCAAAGAGCTCTCCAGAGAATGATATAGTCAAATTGTGTCTTCCTTTAATGACTCATTTAAATGGCCGGTGCTGTCCTACCTGCTCTCAATTTTTATCTGTTTATACCATTCACCTTTTCTTTTAAGCACTTGATTGTTTGCCTGGGTTCGTGGTATATATTAGAGCAACTTGAAACCACAGCAAAATAAATTCTAGAATGTCTCAGGTTTTCAAATAAAAGAACCTTGACCACGATGTTAAGACCAGCCACTGTGTGTCTATTTCAGTCCAGTTACACTGAAGTCTCCACTTTATTTCATGCAGTTATGAATGAATAAAGAGAAAAACACTCTAAATAAAGGAAATGCCATTTAAAACATTTTTCATTAAAAATAGATCACATTAATAATGGAAATTTTTCTTTTAAATAATTAGTACTGCATGAGAGAAAAATCTAAATTTCCAAGGATAAAAATCTCAGTTGAAACGTCCAATTTCAGCTCCCTCATGTAAAGTGCTTGGTAGTTGTCATTCAAATCCTCACCAAAAATAAATAAATAAATAGATAGATAGATAGATAGATAGATAGATAGATAAAATAAATAAATAGAAAGAACCAACTGAAAATCAGTGACTTTCCTTGGAGCTGTCAGAGAATGGAGGTCTCAGGGCAAACCTGAAATCTGCTTGCCTGGAAGAGGAGCTGCTGGGTACAGACAATAGCAAACCTAAGCGGTCATTTTGACAAATTGAAGGCCGAGTGTGGACTATCTTAAGAATGAGAAACTCCTGAGGACCCACAGTCTTAGAGGGGATCCCATACTTCCTGAGGTTTTGCATGTGGGTAAGGAATTCGTGCTTAGATTCTAAAGTGCTATTACCAATAAAATTGTATGCGTTTTCTCAGCCGTGAGTTGCTTTATAGTTGTGCTATGATATTTTCCTCTTGACATATTTCACTTTGGCAAATTGGAGATGTGAGATATTTAAAACTGGATTAATAATACTTTGGGGGTTCTTGAGTATCACTACCATTTTCCAAGGGAAATGACTAAGGCTACGTTTGCTGACAGATACCATGTTTCCTTAATAGATAGGGTCAACATAGGTCCCCGTTTTCAAAGGGCAGTCCTAGTTTTCCCAATTCAATTATTAATAGTATTCTTTTTCACCTAGAAGTATCCCAGTTTGGATGAAAAATAAAATGTTATGATCAACTTCCTCTCAATTTGTAAGAACCTCACAAATTGAGTCCCTATTTCAAGACCAGTACTGGACAATACTGGGTACCACACTGAGCCCTGTCCAAACTGAAAATGCGGAAGCAAGGAAGTGATTTTTGTTTTAGGGGTGGTTTGCACAAACCAATAACTAAGTGAAACCAATACTATCTCAGTGCCATCAAAACCTAACCTGTATTCTTAATACTCATATTAGCCAATTGTCTTCCATGATAATTGCTGGGAAAGACCGTCGTCTTTCAAACCTCACTCAGCTGCTAAGAATGGGTATTGAGCCTGAAACACTCTCTTACTCAGAGTAAAGAATCCTCACGTCTGTGCTGGGCTTACCACCTTGTGTGGGACTCTCTCTTTTTTTTTTTTTTCCACACTTAACGTGTGCTTTTGTGTTTAAAGCGTGTGCTTCATATAACATCTGGCCAACCCCACTGCTCTATCTGCCTTCTGTGGGGAGGGGGGCCAAGTATGTTGGGGACAGGGTTCCTTCCACTGTGGTACAAGAGGAATGCATGTGGAAACCCATAGAAAATGGGACATTGAGCAGCACTATCACTACTGATTTTGTTCTGTCTCTTCTCTTTGTGAGTAAAGTGTTGTTCTATCCAGTGTTTAATTGTGTCATGCTTCCTTTGGCGACTTGGGTACCAAGATGCAATGGTCTGGAGCATTTGACTTCTCTGCCTGGTGGTTGGCATAGTGATGATCTTTGCTATCCTCCATGATGTTTCTCTGTAAATACCAATCTTCCCCGGGGATCTGTAACTGGTGCATGGTACTCTACTCGACATGGTAAGTGGCATGATACATTTACATCTTCTGAGGCCTCTTTTATGCCAATTACTTGTACCCTCAGTGGTGCCCTAAGGAATTACAATTTCTTCTCCAGGAATTTCTAACACCTTCTTCACCCCAAAGATTAAATGACAGACCAAAGAATTTACAGTTTACCTTGGGAATAATAAAGCTCTTTTAATTTATATTACATTTATACATTTTTCTGGTTGTTAGTAATTAACACAGCCAAGAATAACCAACACATTCCAGGCATCTTTGACTATCTTAATACAATTAGATAAAGTATAGGAATTAGCCTCTTTAGTGTAACACTTAAGCAATATTAAAAACATATTCAAAATTTTCTTTCCCCAATAGCCAGATAATTTTAGCATGAGTTTTACAGATAATTTATCAAATCATTCTTCATGAGAATAATTTTTAACCTGATTTGGTATAAATTAGAAAAAAATCAAGTACTAATCAGGTAGAAAATATTAAATTTAGATAGTAATTATAATCCCAAAGAATTAAAATGATATGAAAGAAGATTTATGAGGGTAGATTAAAGAAACTGTATATGTTAGCTGCAAAAAGAGATCATTCTTCAGATAAATTAATAATAATTATTACATACATGATAGATTATGATATGCAAGATGTTGACCAGCTGCTCCTCATTTCCACTGAGTACTGACTGTGAGAAAATACATTTTAAAACGCAGCAGATTTAAAAAAAAAAAAAATAGCACAATCGTTTTAGGAAACCCCAAGATGAAGAGTGATTATTAGCATTTAAAATGTAATTAGAGGAACTATGAAGCTTCCTTTATTTACAAGTGTATTGTAAATTAGAATAGATACTAAGTCTAATATTCAAACACATGAATGGCCAGTGGTGTCCTTACTAGGAATACTTACCTTCTCAGGTGAAAAGTTCTTCCCATAAGACTCAATTATTGCAGTGTGACTTACTTAAATATTCAGCTTTTCGAGATGTATTATTCTGCTTGAATGTTTCATTGTTATTACATTGTCACATTTTATTTATATGTGATCAACCTGATTTCTTTATAAATAGGTGGAGTAAATACCTTACAAAATCACACCAAACTCCTTACTTACATCATTTGCCACCCTGCCCAGTTTACCTTTATAATCTCCTGCTAGCCCCATTCCCTGCCCATCCCCTTTAGTGATACTGGCCTTTGCTATGCTCAGAATATGCCAGCACGGGTTGTTCTTTGTGACTGGAACTCTCTCCCATATATTTTCATGGCTAGCCCTCTTTCGTTGGGGAAAGTACTGAAGTTTTACCCTCCTCATGAAGTGATCCCTGACAACACTATTTAATTCTGAAGATTTCCCCCTCCATTATTATTATTACTGTTATTATTATTATTATTTATGTTTACTATCAATTATGTTATATTTTCCCCACTAGGATATAACAATCTCCATGCATTTAAAAACTTTATCTGTTCAGTTCATTGGAATATAGATATACCAAGTGCCTAAAATAGTGCCTGATATGCATTATATACCCATTGAATGAATGAATGAAAAAGATAGATTCAACTGAGTGTTTGCCCAAATTGAGTTGCCTACTATCTGATTATATTTAACTCTAAAATGTCTTGTTTGCTGTTAAGCCATGGGAAATCTGTAGTTCAAGTACAATGACTTAAAAGCATAAGAAATAGACGGACATACACACATATAGAAACACACAAAATAGATGTCCTAGTATCAAGAGATAATGGCAGGCCTTGCTGGTGTAGGTTTTATAGAGACTTGCAACCTAAACAATTACCTTAGAATTTTACATTAGTCTTGCTTTATATTGACTAGTGGTTCCTGGTACTACTAATCTCAACTCGGATATTATGATTGCTAACTGGCAAGTCAAGGACGGAAATTATTACAAAACTTAAAAAACTATTGATCCAAAAGAAAACAACTGTAAGTGTGTCACACAGGAACAACGTTAAATTGGGTTACTCTACTTACCCACTCCTTGCCCTCTGCACTCATTCTTAAGCCACACTATTTACTGAAATTTTTTATAAACCAAAAGGTCTTTTTGTTTATTATCTCTGGTCCTCTAGTAATTATTGTAAAATAGATGTTTAGATATTGTTATACTATTTCACAGAAAAAAAAATTTCAAAGAGATAAATTAAACCCTCCAAACTCACACAGTTAAAACCTAGAGAAGCCTCGATTCGGGGCAAGGCTGTCTGGATTGCTTAAGATCCATGTTCTTTTTGCCTCCTTTACTGATGATTGTTTTTGTCGCTGAGAGGGAGGCGTTACTACAGATAATTCAGTAGTGATTTGGCTTCATGGCATCCACCATGAGAATGAATTTGGGGATGTGGGGAAGAAACTTGAATACCCCTCTGCCCCTGTCACATCATGAATTTTGGCCAGGCTCCAGATCATCAAATCAATGCCTCCTTAACTCTGTTTCCTCTGCTTGTTCATTTTCAGGCAGATCAGTCAAAACTACAAGCAAAAAAAATAAATCATAATCAACCATGAAACATGCTGAGTATCTTTAGAGAATCAAGCCTCTCTGGGCCACAGCATGGCTGCTTTTAGCTCTGCCTGAAAAACATTTTGTTTAGATATTTATTTACTTATTTTGTTTGTTTGTTGCATGTTAACAATAAGTTCACACTGGACATAAATGGACATTTCAAGACAATATAAAGGCCTCCAAGACGTGATATATGATCTCTACATGCAAGTGTTAATGTGACTTTTTGTGCCTTTTCTTTAATTTTCGCATCCTCTGCTCTTCACATTCCACTCATTTGGGGGTAGGGGGGCAGAGGTTGGTTCCCTGACCAGGAAGTGAACCCAGGCCGGCGGTGAAAGCACTGAAGCCTGGCCACTAGACCACCAGGGAACCCCCACATACACACTCCACTCTTGCCTTTTCTGTACTTAAAACCTCTAACTGACACTCACTGGTGGAACTCAAGACCCAGGTAGTGAAGGGCCTCCAACTAAGCATAATTAATCATCCATTCATGGGCTGCTCATTTTCTACCTGGGAATATCTGAGGCACAAGAAAACATAAAAGCCAACAAATGCTTGAATGTTTAAGTAAAATCCATCAATTTAATCAGATACAATTTATTGAAAAAGTCACATCTATTAGTGAATAAAGACAGCATGTAATGTTTACTTTCAAAGAGTTTAAAGTTTATGGATTTTGGATCCCACATGTCGTTGGGTGATGATAGAGAATTCACTTCCCCTATGCTCATCTATAAACATAACAATAATAGTAATAATTATAAAATAATCATGGAGATTAAAATACACTTCTCAATGTTGTAGAGTTTGGCAAAGGATAGATGAGCTCACACAGCTGAAAATGTTAAGCAGAGACACTTGTGTTCACTCTAAACATCACACGCTCCCTGCATTTCCCAGCTCCCTTTGCAGTTAGGCAGGATCATGTGAATGTTTCTTGCCGTTGTTTCATCAGAAGTGTCATGAGTCAGGTCCAGACTCAAACAATTAAGAAGTGAAGTTTCCTCTTTGGTGAAAGTAGAAGCTTCATCTTAGGATGTCAGAGCGATGAGATGGGAGCACCTAAATCACTGAGTTACTGCATGGAAGGTCTATAGTAAAGTTTTCAAAAGTGAGAAATAAATTCTCATTTGTTAAGCTACCAAGAATTTCAGTTTGTTTTTCACTAACATAAGTATAGCCTCTCTTGAAGGAAGAAGTGTCTGATACAGGGAAACATTGTGGACACTCACTAAATCTTGGCCTTAAAAATTACATGAACACTCCATTCCAACAAGCAGTTTGAAATTGGGTGTTAGATTGTATAGTAAAAACTACAATTGGAAATTTAGCGGAGACAGGACAGAAGAAGTGTTATTAATATTGGATGGGATTTTGTGAGGTGGAGTAGACAGGAGAGAGCTGTTCGTGCTGGTGAGGAAAATTACATGAGTAAGGGCAAGCGGGGTTGTGATGAGCATGGGAAGCTGTTGGTAGTAAGATCTGCATGCTTGGAGCACATGATGTGAGTTGTAGAATGTTATAAAATCACGAGATAATGAACATGCTTTAAGACTGGGCATAATTTAGTATTCAAAAACCAATATAAAAGTCAAAAAAGTTTGAGTTAGTTATGAAAGTAGTGATTGAGGAATATATTTGTCTTGAGCATTTATAAAATGTCATGGCAGTGGTTCTCAACTGTGGGTGCACATTAGAATCACACAGGGAACTTTTAAATGTTGCAAAGGCCTCTCCCCTAATGCCTGATTTCATTGGTGAGTCTGGGCATCAAAGGTCTGTCAAAGCTTAGCAGCTGATTCTATTTATTCTAAATTGCATCAGGCATTAGGAAAACTGAAAACTCAATGGGTCTTATCCTCTAGAATTCCCTCTATATATTCATATATTATTAATATGTATATGTGTATCTCATAAATATTGTATAATTTTTTTCCTATATATACATAACTTTTCACTTAGAGAAAGCACTTTATAGCTTTTCTTTTCTTTTCTTTTCTTTCCTTTTCTTTTCTTTTCTTTTTTTTTTGGGGGGGGGGGCGGGTCAGCATATCAATTTAGCCAACATCACTGCTCATGTACTTTAGGGCGATTATTAAGTAAATTAAGGATGACTTGAACACAAGCACTGCAATACTGTGACAGTTGATCTGGTAACTGAGATGGCTGCTAAGTGAGTAACAGGCAGAGAAAATATACAGTGTGGGTATGCTAGATTCACAGCGGTTCTCAACCTGTGGGTCGCAACCCCTTTGGGGGTCAAGTGACCCTTTCACAGGGGTCACCTAAGACCATTGGAAAACACATATCAGATATTTACATTATGATTCATAACAGTAGCAAAATTGCAGTTATGAAGTAGCAACAAAAATAATTTTATGGGGGTCACCACAACATGAGGAACTGTATTACAGGGTCACGGCATTAGGAAGGTGGAGAACCATTGTACTAAAAGGAGGGATAATTCACATTCCAGGTGGGGCAATGCAGGAGGGCACAAGATTTCATCATGCTACTGAGAAAGAATACAATATAAAACTTATCAATGGAATTTTTCATTTAATATTTTTGGGCCTCAATTGGCTAATTGAAACCATGGAAACCAAACCGTGGATAAGGAGGGAACTACCATGCAAATTAGTATAATGTACCAATATAGTAGTGTTTTAGATTATTTATGACATCCTTTTTTTTCTGACTCTCTTTCTAATACTCCCAATAGACACCCAAAGACATATTCCAGATATACACACAATATTTGAAGCTAAATGAGCTAAAAAATAATAAATACCAATCAACTTTTCCAAAACAAACAGACTTCAGCATAATGGAATATTTCCTCTGCACAGACTTTTATAATAGTATTGATCATAAAAAATTTTTTTAAATGTTAACAGAATACCCCTTAGCTTCTTAATAAAAGCATCCCAGTCATCAGCGGTTGTACAGGCCACAGATTCCTACATGTTCAACTTCATGATTTTGCAGAAAATCCCTAGGTTTTAAAAAGAACTGGTGTATCTCATAAGGTGACATGTATTTCTTTGGCCCACGCATATGTTTGTGGGTTTATTAAGGAAAGCTTTTTGTTTTACTCCTTCTGGTTCATTGGCTTTCAAACACTCTCTGCCCCCACAGGAAGCCATTTCGATCTAAAGAAGCTACTCTCCAGAGAGCATGGAACTGCTGTAATATTTATGAAATCTAAAACCTCTACTCTTGATCGTTTTAATAAAGATCCCAGAGGAAGGTCTTGAGGCTAATAAAGAGGAAAGGGAGAGAAAAAGCAGCTTATAAGAGAGTCTAACGGTGTGCTCTCAGCAGACTACTAAAATGTAAACAGCAAAATGATCAATTGACAGACTCTGTTTCTAAATTAAGTCTCAAAATGCATATTAATGAATGCTTTTTGAAAAGTATAATATATTGAGAATGGCACTTAGGCAAATGGAAGCTCCCTTAATTTTAGATTCAGTTTCCCACTCAGCTGAACTTCCTGACTAGGAAATACATGCCTAATTCATGGGTAAAGTTGTAGGGTTCATTTTCAAAGTAATCTGGAAAGAGGACTGGGGGAAAAAAAACTCCCCAAATATAAACAGGTCAAATGTGGCTCTCAACTCATCCCCAAAGGGTCTCTTACAGAGACTCACAGCTGCTCAGTTTATAGGGCCACCTGTCATACTGATGAAAAGGATGGGATCGCTTTGAATAGCAAGGGAAAAAAGCCAACCTAGAAACGAGCATGAAAAACTGAAAAGATTAGTATTCAGGATCTCAATTCTAGGAAACAACTGTGCAACGTAGAACAGAATCATGAGTCCAAGAATAAACAAAATGAGAACGGGCCTAATTCAAAGTAAATATTCTTCTGAGAGAGGTAGCCCAGTAAAACCCCATCTTTCCTTTATTAAGTAAGTGGCTAGAAGAAAGTGATGGAACATAAATTAATAGGCAAGAGAGTTTCGAGAGATGAGACTGGCGAGCTGGTCAGAGACTAGGTTATGCAGAGGGTTGTCAATCATGAATATCATGCAGGCTGATATTCAGACTCCATAAAGGCAGTCAGATCCCTTCCTCCCTTCCACATCCTCCATCATTTTGCCCCAAATAAAATGCTATATGGAACTACAGTATATAAAAAGATGAAAGTAGAACTACTCTGCTTAAGAGTTAGAGTACAATGACAGAGTTAGAGTACAATGAGGAGGCAGGAACTATCTCTGCCAGCTTAAATTTTCCCACTAAACTCCACGATCACCATGTGGATCCTGAGTCATTTCCAAGCGACCTTAAGGTTTTCAGAGAACCATCTTTGAAAACTACTGGTGTAGACAATGAAGACTATTTGAAAGTTTTAAGCAAAATATAGGCATGTCCAGGTTATGATTTCAATGCTAGGCATCATTCTGAGATGGATAAAGAAGATGGATTTGAACTTGTGAACCTGAGGGTGGGGAATGAGTTGGGACACTGTGGTCCTGGGTGGATAAAGAAGGCTAGTGGCCTGAAGTAGAGCAGAGGTTATCGGATTGAAGTAGAGACATATTTGGGAAGCCAAAAGAGAAGCCGTGGTGATTGATCAGACACGGAAAATTCAGGGATAAAGAGAATTCGAAAATATAATCTAGGTTGGTTTCAATCACCATGACTGGGTAGAAGTATAGAGAATATAAGTGGAACAAAGTATATTTTTAAAGGAAAATAAATTTTTTAATTACTTTTAGGTTGGGGTGCTGGAGACAGTCAGTCAAAAGTAACACACACACACACACACACACACACACACACATTATATATATGAGTCTGAGGTTTGAAAGACAGTTTTAGTTTGGACACATATCTAGAGTCATTAACATATAAATAGTAACTAAAATCATAGCAAAGCAACAGACAGAAAAGTGTATTTAGATTTGAAATCTATGGGCCAACAACATTTAAGGAATGGATAATACAAAACAAGTGTGTGACGGAGTCAGGGAAGATACCAGTATGAAAAAACAAGAAAACAAAAAGAATGTTTATGAAACACACACACACACATCAGAAAGTTTAAGGAAGAAGAGATCAACACTGTGAAATGGAACAGAGAGGTCAACAAAGGTAAAGAAGTTAAACGCATTTGTTGGGTGTAACGTTTAGGACGTCATTTGGGGACCATGATGAAAAAGTCAGAAGTCAGATCAGAGCTGGTTGACAAGTGAATGGAAGGTTAAAAGGAACTGGTAACTACTACAAGGAATGAAGAAGGGGGAAAGAACCACTGGACAATAGAAGAGAGTAGTCTAGCATTCAAAACAATGTCTGGCAAACAGTGATATTCAATTAAAAGGAATAAATAACCGAATGACTAATGGAATGAATAAATGAAATGAATGATGAGATTAGTGTAATAGGTAGTATGAAATGAGGGACACATAACACGTTTATAATAATTGTATTTTATGTTCATCAAGCAGTTTCAAATACTTCTGGGAATGGGATGAGAAATCAATTATTTAAGCAATCAACAATCTGTAGAGTATTAGAACTTCGCCATGAGTCTTGCCACATTTCCTTCCTTGGGACTTAACAAGGAAAGGGAATGGAAAAGGAAGGGAATTGAGCTAACATTTATTCATTGAGAGAACTTTGCTTGCATTATTGCATGTGATCTTTGAGAACAATCCTGTGAGGCAAGTATTATTATTTCATCATCTTACAAATGAGAAAACTGAAGTTCAAAGGAGTTAAGTGATTTGCCTGAGGTCTTACATCATTATTTATATGGTACTATTCTTAACTATCAAAATCAGCTACTATAAATGCTGTATAAAAGAAGAAAATTGGCCATTGCATACAATTTAAGAGCCATTCTGACTGGAGAAATTGAGTGGGAATAGAATATATTTAGAAAAACAGGATGGAAAGCAGGAAATTCTTTAAATACTGAAGTATCTAGAGGATGAGAGTAGGGTTTGCAATCAGATTGCCTGTGTTCTATGATCTTAGGGAAGTTATTTATCCTCTTTTTGCCCCAATGTCCACATCTGGTACATGAGGATTAAAAGCTCCTGATACGTGATATACATGATATAACTCATGCAAAACACTTGGCACAGTGCCCCATACTTAATTTATGACAGATATTTTCTATCATTGGTAAAAGTCATTATTGACTTTTACTACAGTGACATAAAAGAAGAAAAACATAACTGAGATACACATATGCTTTTAAAAGTGTTTGGAGATCATATGATTATAAAGTACAAAAGGTGATGCTATAAAACTGTCTCAGAGTATGTGCCATTGGGAACGATGCCAGAGGTCTCATGGGTGAAAGATATATGTTAGCTGCCAAAGGATATGAGATTCAGGTTATATTTCTCCCAGATCTATGCCTGAAACTAATGGAAGAACAATAAATAATTTCCACATTTACATTATAGAGATTGTGCAATGAAAACACCCTTGAGCTCTGTAGCTGAATGATAAGGTGACTTGACCTGGAACGGTGGACATTCACAATACAGAACACATAGCCACGCTGACAGGACAATGCTGCTTCTAACAGGTCTACCCTACCTGGAGTGACTCAGCCCTCTTACCTTAAAAACCATTTCTCTCACCAGCTGAAAACTCCAGGGAAGAGAAGGCAATTCTATTTCTCTGAATGTTCTAGAACAGCTTCTCTGGGCCACATTGGAAGAAAAAGAATTGTCTTGCGCCGCATATAAAATACGCTAACAATAGCTGATGAGCTAGAAAAAAAATCTCATAATGTCTTAGGAAAGTTTATCGATTTGTATTGGGCTATATTCAAGCCGTCCTGGGCTGCATGCAGTCTATGGGCTGTGGGTTGGACGAGCTCGTTAGAAGATAACTATCCTTGAAAAAGTGACATTAGCACCTCCCCACTGTAAAGTGAACTACTGAATCCTCTTTCCTGACCATGATGCATAGCTTCACTGGTGCAGCCTACCACCTTGGGATGAATCCAGCCCTTGGGAAAAGGGTTTCAACAGTGACACTTCTCCTTCACAGCATTAATGGCACTGGCTAAATGAGTTGAAGGGAGGATATAATCCTAAAAACAAATCCATACAAAAACAAAAACAAGATTCTGGAGGAAATCAGGATAACAAAGTAAAGTTATTTATCAAGCATGGAAGCTTGACCTTTGAAAGGCAAAGTTTGCGGAGACCATGTCCTGTAATGGAAACAAATTCTTTAAAGGGTGCCTCTGAGAGTCCAACAGCACATAAAAGTTAAAGTACAGCTGAGGGCTAGAGATATGAAGAGATGACCTGTGGTCCCTGGGCATGGCTTCAGTCTAAGGAAACATTTTATTAGCTTGGGATAAAAAGACCAGCAAATAGGATTTTTCTCTCTTTCATTTCTGTTACTACCTTTGAGTATAAATATCACCTATGGACAGTGAACAGAAATACTACAGAGGGTCATAACTGATTGGAAGAATATGAATGAACAGATTACAGAGGATATAAATGCAATGTGTCACTAGACACGATTAGAGAAAATATATTATGCTTAAGAGCCTTGGCACTAGTATCAAATTGTCTAGGACTGAATCCTAGTTCTATCACATGTTAACAGGGTGGCTTTTGGCCAGTCATTTCACTTCTCTCAGCCTCAGTTTTCTTATCTGTAAAACAGAGATAACATTGGTACCTATGTCATGGTCGTATGATGAAAAAAAAATGTTTTTCTTTTCTTAACCATGAGTTCTTTTAGGACTCAGAGTGTGTCTCGTGTATTAGAATGTCCAGTACCTCATAGGCATTAAAATATTTGTGGAATAAATGTGGAATAAATTATTTCTTTAATGTAACCACTAAATTACATAAAAATGTTCCTACAATATACCCAAATCCACATTTCACTTAATGCCAAAAAGAATCAAGAATAGTTTGGAGACTACCTCAGCAGTCTCCAACCTTTTTGCCACCAGGGATTGGTTTCATGGAAGAAAATTTTTCCACAGATGGTAGGGGTTGTGGATGGGTAGACGGTTTCAGGATAATTTAAGTGCATTACATTTATTGTGCACTTTATTTCTATTATTATTAAATTGTAATATATAATGAAATAATTATACAAATAATCTAATGCCACTGCTAATCAGACAGGAGGAAGAGCTCAGGTGGCACTGTGAGTAATGGGAAGCGGCCGTAAATATAGGTGAAGTTTTGCTCCCTCAGCCACTACTCACCTCCTGCTACGTGACCCAGTTCCTAACAGGCCACAGACCGGTACCATGCTGTGGCCTGGGGGCTTGGGGACCTCTGGTTTGCCTGATCCTTAGCTTACACCTCTGAAAGATTATTCAATAAGAAGTATAAACATTGTAATCAAATCTAAGTAACCCATGAAAGAGGAGGTTAGGGAAGAACTGTTTATTAAAAATAGTTTAACATGGAAAAGTCTAATGGGCATTCAAAAATCACATTGCTCTTTAGTATTATTAGCTATATAAAATTAAGCTGTCAAGTGCTGCTTTATGAATAGTCAGGAAGGAAGAGAAAGATTCACAGGGGACAAATCACTGTCATTCACAGAAGACTACATGGCAGTCTAAGAATTAACTTCATTCTTCAGGGCATGCTATCTTCAGCCGTTATAAATATGCTGAATGCCTCTGTCAGCAGGCTCAATAAAGAGGCCACCTCCACCAGTATGGTACAGTCTGTTGCTCAGAGGAAAAGGGGACAAAGACATTTTGTTTCCCATTATAGTCACTGTTTTTTAGCCAGCCCAGTAATTTCATAAGTAGTAAAACAGAAAGAATTTTGAACAGTAGAGCAACTAAACAAAATCCTTCCAATTACATGCCACTTGGTAAGGGCAAGAGATACCCAGAGTCTCGTTTAGAGCAAGTTGTCCCTACATGGAGTCAGCGGCTTAGCACGTGGAGGAGTAGAATACACTTTGACATGGGCAAGATGCCATTGCCTCTCTCTAAGCCACTTTGAGCCCTTAGCTATCTATGAATTTTCTCAGGCTCGCTGATTTATGAATCCTAACTACATGGCATAAAACAAAGAGGTCTTTGGTATGACCATGGTCTTTTATAAGTGGTGTATAATAGCAGTTCCTTGATGTATTTTCCTGCCTTCTGTCCTCAGCAAATAACATTATTTGCCTGCATACTTGGCATCACTTGAGATTCTCAAGTATATGTATTTAGTCCACAAGTGACCAGAGGTCAGAAAGTGGTATATAGATGGACTTCAGAAAAATCTCAGGGTTTTTTTGTCCAATTGTGACAATGGCAGACCTGTGTTATGGTACTACAGCCGATCTATAGCTGTCACTTAAGACTTAGTTCTGAAATCAAAGAAACGTCTGAAACTCTTAAGACCTAAAAAGTCCCTGGGGCCACGGAAGGATGTGAATGGCAACCAAGCTATCTCCATGGACCACAGAACAAAGGAAGAGGACATTGTTGTACAGATCAGGACACAAAATAGCCTTATAGTCATTTGCAGACTATAGGGCTGCTGTTCTAGAATCTTCCACTGGGAATCACAGAGGTGTTTCATACCTTACGAGATATGAACCCTTGGGGGAATTGTGAAGGAAAAAGGGTCTTCAATCCAAATGCAAAGGAACCATTGTTATTAAAATGAATAAATATTCTTTGAACATAAATCTATTTTTCAAATGTATACTAACACTTATCAATACATAAGTTCATTTAAAATATTTCCTGAAACCACAGTATCTACCTCTTGCTACATATTTTTTATTATTAACTAATTATAAAAGTTGAACTGACAGATGGTAAGAGATTTTAAAGAATGTTGATAATCAAGTGAGTTCCTCTCATTCAAAAAAGTTGAGAAGCACTTCCACAGAGGAAACAGTAAACTTGATAAGCATAAAAAGGGGATAGGGAAAATAAAAGGAAAAAGTTTTCAGCAACCAAATTTTTAACCTAAAGAAGAGATCTGCAGGTACTGAGGCTGATTCCAGGTATACTAAAACTTTCATTCAGTACCAGCATTATGTCGTAACATACATATTAAGGTAGCTGTCTAATTAGCACTTAGACATTTTTCTCCTTATTCTTTCTTTACATGACAACTAGAACAAAATATTAAATTTGCATATCTATCACAGCATAAGTTTTATGATACTTTCAGTAAGCCAGTACCCCTGCTTATTTATTCTTTTTATTTTCTCTATCACCTTTTGTCTTTAGAAATCTTACTCATAAATGGGTGGCTTTTGCTGGCATGCTGGGATTATTTTTTAAACATTTATCTTGTGGTAGGTGAAATGGTCTACACATTTAATATCTCCATATGTCCCCCAAGTCTAACTGAATTCTCCAAGCAGTACAGGACATGCAATCTAAATATTCAGGTAGGAATAAATAATTTACATAGAGAAATACTTCTTGCTAATAGCATCTAAAATGATTTCTATTTTACTCACAAATACAGTGAGATAGAATGCTTTTCTCTACTAATGACCTTCACATTATGACAGGGGTCATATAGTACCCAAAAATGTAATTATTAACTATAAATTTTCTAAAGGCAGAAAGTTTAGTTTTTTCATATTATTTTGTATCATTACCATCTAGCATAATAACCAGTATATTGTAGATGTTCATTAGTTTTTGAATGAATTAAATGAATGAATAAATAAATCAGTAAATTGGATCAGCAATTTACTGACTCAATAAACTCACTTTGACCTGAAATTATTAGCTCAATCGTAGAAACAAAGAGTAGCTTGGGGTCCTAGAGGCAGGGCTTTTGAATCCATACCTGGGTCACTTCTTCCCCAAAGCCATTTCAAACAAACATGAAACCTAAATTAAAACAGTTTGCTAACTTTCTCTGCAAACTTCAATTTAAGATCAGTCAATTAAACCATCCTTCCAAGTAGATTACGCACAACCCAAGCTTGTTTTACAATGAAATTGTAGAATTACAATTATATTAGCAACTAAGCCAAATCCATAATATTTCCCCTTTTCATTTTCCTCCCAAATGTTTTATTAAAACTTCCAAAATTTTGTACAATTCTTCCATAGTATTGCCTTTCTCAGTTACTCTTAACTCATTATAAGTTCCACAAAGACAGGGATCTTTGGCTGTCTTGCTTAATGATGCATTTCAAGCAACAAAAACAGTGTCCAGCATATAACAGACACTAAATAAATATTTTTCACATTTTTCCATGTTCCATTTCCCTCATTGATATATGCCATAGCCTTTGATGATTTGTCGCACCATGTGATTCTCTGCTTACATTTAATTCTGTTACCTGACTTGATACCTTATCTTCCAAATTATGTTTTCCTTACTCAAAATCCATTAGAGAAAAAGAGCACGATAATCAATTTGGTGGAAACATTTAGTCATTAGCTGGACTCCTACTGAGACATTATTTCTCTGGGTATTCAATAGTGACATAATGTAAGACTCTATCATTGAGTGTCAGAACAGGGTGAAATAATGCCTACCCACATGAGCAGTTACATTTTGGAAAGCACTTTTATACATACCACCTAATTTAATCTTCATTAACGGTTGCGTAAAGTCAGAGAGAGAGCTTATTCTGCCAACATTCATAAAGAGAAACTAAGGCCCGAAGAAGACAACATACCTGAGGAACACGCAGCTAACAAAATGGTAACCCTTGGAAACTTGCTTTCCATCTAGCACTTTAAGTCTAAATGCATTCCAGAGTTATACACTTAGCAAATTAAAAACAAACCAATAAATACTAAATAGGCAAGGATATGTCTCATATTTGCCACCCTACATTGCTGTGCCAAAGCTTTAATAAAACTGAGGAGTAAAATGAAAGTCTACAGAACAAGCCCTTATCCCTTACACTTGAGCCCTTCAATATGAATAAATCTACTTGTATGTGCAGGAAAAATTGGAAAACTGTGCAGATGGCAGAGAAGTATGTAAAGGCACAGGTGGACAACCTTTCAAAGTGAAGAAGATAATTGTAATTCTGCAGGGATGCGCACCCTCCAGACCATGTGGCAGCTGCTTTCTAGACCTCTGTTACACTCCGCTCTGCATGCCCCTGAAGTCAGTAGGGGAAGGAGGGCTTCTTCCCTTTCTCACTAATCATCCCTGACATCCAGTTGGCACACCCATCGGAGACAGTCTATTTGTGGCTTTCTAGGTCAGCCTGGCACTGCGCAAGGAGAGTGTCAGTATTTATAGGTAGTCTGGGGTTGTAATTAGAGTTACTCTGCATTGTTTGGGGGAGCGCTGGGATACCTGTGCTGGCCCTAGAATTCAATTGGTGGATGTGTTCCCTTGTCCTTTAAGGGAGGCAGATTCAACCTGAAGTTAAAAAGCTTCAGCTGAAGGGCCTCTCACTATCATGAGCTCCTTCCAAGAACAGGAGAAGTTCCTAGTAATATCTGCACATAGCCATAGACTTTGTGAAATTTATAGAATTGCTATGTATTTTCATCTATCTACTTTTCCATTATATTTTCCCTGGTGTTTGGTGACACTGAAGTGGTTACTGGTACTTTGGGGAACGGGCTAAATGAGGATTAAATTTGAGATACATTAACTTGAGTTTATAGAATATATTTACGTAGGTTACAGTCACTACCCTGTATAGTTATGTTACTGCTAAAGAGATTGCCCACCTCATAAGTATAAGAGATGGAACTCAGATTGACCTGTGTCTGACTCCAACGTTAATGAACTTAAATAACACTACACCCCATGACCCTCTTGCAGAGGGTGCCAAAAAATGTATACACATTTTATGAAAGAAAACAACTATCAAAATTGTAATACTCAATATATACCAATAGCAAAATATGAATACAAGCCACATTTGACTTCTGCAAATACAAAAGGTGCTCAAAATGGTTATCATGAGCATCCAGACACATCTAATTATGGCAAACTACTGCTTGAGCAACATTGACCCAACTGTCCACCTGCATTGCTGTGCATGCCTTTCATTTCTTCCCAAAGAACCACCAGTGTAGCTAGTTTTCTACTGTGCAGCACATCCTTTAAGGTCCCCCATAGGTAGAAGTCAAGGGATTTTTAGTCAGGGGAAAGTGGAGAAAACTCAAACAATGTTCTCGAATTTCAAATACAACTTCAAAATAATCTTGCACTCCTCGAATGACAACCATGCCGCCGCCATTTTCTTTGACCATCCTGCCTGTCACATGGTGATGCTAGCACTCATTTGATTAAGACCATCTTTTGAGCAAATGTCATACTATACATTGGTAGCTTAATTCAATTCAACTCTGAAAAGTGATACATAGGTAACATCTCTTAAATTGTGCAGACATGTTTTTGGCACTGCCAGTATGTAGTGATCCATCAGTAGGTATCTGATTCCTTAACCTAAAGGCAAGAGGAGAGAGCCTCAGCCAATTACCAGGTCACATTTCTTACCTTGCCCCAACGCCCTTATATCTCACCTTGTTGCTGATGGGCCCCTCCTTGTACACACCATAAATATGCTGTAATTGCTTGCATACTTTTCATACATGTCTTCTTACACACATTCTTTCTTGGCCTGAAATGGCCTGATCCAATATGTCTACAAATTCTTAGTAAGTCCTCGTTGATGTAACATGAAGTACTATCATTGACAAATAGAAATTCATAATATGGCCAATACTGTGAACACACCAATGACAACTGCTTAAGGAGATTTGTCAAATCAAACAGTATTTAAGGATATTCATGGTGCATAGAAACTTTCAATGATCTGAAATCTTACAGTTCAAATAAGGAAACTTCCCCCTAAATTTAACAATTCCAATAATTTACATGACAACACCAATAGAATTGTACAAATGAAAAAAAAAAACTTGTAAGTTGCCAATAATCATTATAAATTTTTAATCAATCCTGGTAAAGATTTATTCATTTTCTTTTTTTCTGTAGAATATAATATTGCAAAATCGTCATCAAAGGTCATGCAGCCAAAATGTAGGTAAAATGTAATACAGAGGTATGTCAAATATTTAATTTTAAAAATTGGTGTGCTATTTTTCTGTTTTGTGATGGTTGCAGTATTTGTCACCTTTTCAGTATTTGTACTTTATTGTAATATCTTTGTTTTATTCTACATAAATATTTATTTTGTTTTGGTATTTTTGTATTTATTTTCTTAAGAAACCCCAAATTTATAAGCTTCAGGCTCCACAAAACCCAAATTTGGCTTTGTTGAAAGGGGGCTTTAAAAAACAACCCAAGGGGTTTCAAGACCCTAGCAATCTGGAGAGGATGAAACTCTCTTGGAGCTGAAGGAATACATATTCTTGTCCTGCTTCAGGATTAATAAAAATTTAAAAAAAAATAAAAAATAACTCTAGGGAGTGAGGAATGTGACACTCCGTATTGTTTGAACTTGTTTCCTTAGGCGATCACAAATAGTACAGAGAGAATTCTGAGAGCTGCTTTCAACAGACCTACATTTCAGTGGTGTCGATTCCCTAGAAAGGTTGGGGGAAGTGCTTAGGGGATCGCCTTAGGGAGTTACCAGGATTCCTGAAGCCCTCTTCGGCAAGTCAATGATGACACAGGGGCCAAGAAGCATTCTGTTGGAGCTATTGATCCAGAAGATGCTAAAGGCAGGGTGAGAACTAATGCACAGCACAGCAAGTCTCAGTGGAGCCATGTCGCACATAGGGGATGTTTTGAAAATTTATAGACGTATTTTGGGTTGTTGCAATGATTGTGGAGCACCGCTGGCTCTATCAGGGAGCAGCAGGGATCCTAGATGGTCTTCAAACCTAATAAAGGACTATTCTAGGCTATTCTAGTTTCAAATGTTCTGCTGAATATTGATGCATGATAATGGGTGATAACCCTTGTTATAATGATTATAAATAATTATAATATATGATGTATGATAAAATGAGCAATAACCCTATTTATAATTATTTGATTTTTTTATATAAACAAAAATTACTTTTGTGTGGTTTTAATATAAACTAAATGTTATGCCATGTAAATGATAGGAATATGTTTATACTTTCCCCAAGTCTTGCTAATCTCTTCCAAATCTCATGGTCTTCTTGGCAAAGTATAGTGTCATTTCCATTGCTAATATATTGTATGTACCTAAGTCATTTTATAGTTGTAGTGGTATTTACAGAAACTGTACACATATACAAAAATACACTTACATTTCACTGACTTCAAACTGTCATTGCAAGGGAAAGTTTGGTTTTTTTTCTTAAGTCATAAAACCTATTCACTATAATTTACATGCGAGCACCTCACTAGTTCATTACCTGTCCTATTGTGGTGGTTCCTGAATATGCTCATATTGTCAAAGAGCAGTACAGTGATGTTAACACAGCTACTTTGCCCACTGGAAATTGGTTTTTCAAATATGGGAGCGTAAGAGGGCAGGTTGAAGCACGTAATAAAGGCAAAACAGCATTTATAAGGGAAGGAGGGAGGCTGCAGCTGGGAACAGTGAATCTTGCATGTACACATTTTTAGCTAAGCCTTATTGGCTGGACTAGCCATGGAAGCGTTTTGACTTTGAACAGAACAATTAGGATATGAGAAAATGATTTCAGTTATTTACGGTTCTCCAGAAAGCCTTGAGAGTTTTAGATGTAGGCCTTCGTGACAGGCTGCCTGTGTTATGTCCCCTTCCTTCCATATCCTTCATTAGATGTTTTAAATATTGACATACGTGACACTTTATTTTCAATTTCTTTTTTTACTTCTCTTTTATATCACTCTAAGGATATTATATGGAGTTTTTAGGAGTTAGGTAAATAGATGAGGTACATTATCTATGACTTTCATAACGGGTTTTCCAATCCTCATGTGTCTCCGGAAGGAGAGTGGAGGCTTTCTGTTTGGTTTGGTTTTTTGTTTTAAGTAAATGACTCACAGACTAAAAAGACGTTTTAAGAAGCTTACTATTTCAGAGAAACTGTCGGTAGGGAAGCCAGTGAATGCTCAGAATTTCCCTTCAGAAACCCTTCAGGTTTGGGCCAAGAAAGCTCAACTGAGCATCTTTTAACAATCAATAATTTTAAGTTTTATTAGGAATAAAAACAGAAACAGATTTATATGCCTCAGTTAACAAAGAATTCTTCCAGCTTCTAATCACCAACACACCTAGGCCATGTTAGATATACTTGGAGCCAGATAATTTCATGGCTTTACAGAATAAATGGGCAAATTAATCTGGATGTTACATTATTGCAGAGAATGTGTTTCACATATTAGCTTAGAGACATATCAATCAGCATTTCACTCCATTATTAATAGTCGCACCACAATTGTTCTCTGAATGACGGGAGACCCCCCCCCCACCACCAAATGATTTCTGTTATCTTATAATTCCTCCACTCCACATAGCTCCTATAGCTCATTTTCACACAAGAAGAATCAGCTAGAAATACACATACTCGCACATATTTTTTCATTCCCCCTTTCTGATTCACACAGGTCAAGATCAAGCTTCTTGAGTATAGTTTGAACTTCTCCCTTAGGTTACAAAATGACAATATTTATACAAGCAGTACATACTTCATAATTGGATAACAGAGTAAGTGTCATTAATAATAAAGGCTCTGATGCTCTCTCTGTATATGAACCTTCATCAATTAAAATGGCACTCCACTGGTTAAAATGCTTACTAACAAAATTCCCCCTCCCAAAATTTTCATTTCCCAAACCACCTGTCCATACCAACACCTACTAATACCCTCTCTTAGTGATACGGTCATCTTAATCTTCTCACTAGAATTATAAACGAACCTGTATTCCAGATACCATCTCCACTTAGTTGCGCCTCTAAACAATCCTCAAAACAAGTTTTCTTTCTCAGATTCAGGCTCTCTGGTCAGCTCTTGGCTTTCTTCTTACTGGTGCTCTGCTTCTCTCTGTAAATTACTAGAAGTTCCAAAAACATGTATGGGTAAAGGGAGAAAACTTTACAGGAGTCATAACATTTCTAGAGGTCTCAAAGCTTCTCAGCATTAGTATATTCAGATATATCACAGGATGGCATAATAATTACTTCACTCATTCATTCACTTATTCTTTGTTGAATGGTGGTTTTTACCTTATACTATAGATGCTTAGAGTGGTTTGAAGACCAAACCCATATCAGCTAGTCTCAGAATGAACACAGTTTTATCACAAGGGCAAATATTTTCTATCATTTGTCAGCCCACCACTAAGATGGCAAAACCACCCTGTGTCTCTGACAAGGCTCTTTCTTTGCACAATAAACTTATGAAAATCATCAGTAATTAGGAGCACTAAAAATTATCTTTAGCATTTTGTAAGTTAATAAAAGCAATCTGTGATTTAAAAAATCAGTTAATTTAAAAGAATATTTTCTGGGTCTCTTCATTAAGACATTGTTAGAGACAAACAAAAAATTCATAGACACAGTTGAGTAGTTATCAGAGCCTAAGGGGGTGGTGGGGTATGGTAGAACAGAGTAAAGGTCATCAAATATAAGGTGATGGAAGGAGAACTGACTCTGGGTGGTGAGCACACATTGCAATGTGCAGATGATATATTATAAAATTGTACATTTGAAACCTATATAATTTTACTAACCAATGTCACCCCAATAAATTTAATTTAAAACACAGACATCGTTAAGCAGAATTCATGACTAAAAACCCTAAACCTCCTTCCTGGAATGCAAACTATGGTGTTATAGCTTTAGAACAAAAACCACTCGAGACAACATCCAGGCACTGATGTGTACACAAGTGGCAATCAACAAAATATTCCATTTAATAAAAAGCAACACATGATCTCTATGCCGCTTTTCATTCATATGATTTCAAGACATTTTCTTTAGCCTAAACATGGTAACCCTGCTTAACAATAACAGGCAGGGTGTTACTTGCTGCTTACAAAAGAATTAAAATAAAATAAATGAACTGAATTGGATTCTTTGACATAAAAGTGCTTATACCACTAATGTTTCCTTTCCCACAGCAGCTGGAGAAAAGCAGAGACAGCCCCATACTTCAGTTCAGTTTTACGTTACAGACTGACTGACTCCAGATGCTGGGTTTACTCTGGAAATGTAATTACTTTCAATTAACCAGCATCTGGCCAAACATCAATATTCTATTTAGGATTCAGGTAAAGGAAAGCATATTCCTACAGAGAAAGCTTGTTTCCTGAACAGTGTGAAGAAGGTTAAGAAATCCTATTTAGGTCATTGAGAAAGAACTAGTTTATTAGAAGCGCCTTTTCAAACATCTTCTCTGAGATTTACTCTATCCCCAGGTTTCTGGATTAACCACCGATATAATTATATGAGCCAAAATCTGTTTACATAATACCAGGTTAAATCCTATCCCAGCAAAAACCAAGTCAGCTAAAATCTCTGCATGCCTCAACAACAGCCAGGAGTTCATCTATTTCAAGGAAAAATTTAAATCTACTTTCAACATGACAAAAGAAACATCTGGAATTAGCTATAATAGGATGTGAGTGGCTCTTCCATAAGATAATATGTGTGAGGGAAGAATTTGGTTTCATGACAGTTATGAGTGATTCTTTATTTGGGAGCTGAACAAAACAATATAGATGATAAACCTCTAACACGATGTGCTGCATGTGGAGATCAAACTAAACACTGCCAGTCTTAGTGGGATTAAAAGTCATGCTTGATGAGAGAGAGCTTTTTCTGCACGTGTGCACGTGCAATCAGCAGTACAATAAATACATTTCTATTCCGATCTGAGGTTGTAGAGACTTTAAACGTTGTTACCATAGACAGCAAATTTCAATGTGGAATTATAAAATGGTAAATAACATACATTCTATAAGACCTAAATGGGAAAAATATTGGATGTTTTTGCTCAATTCCATGTTTTTAACTTCAGGTAAAATTACCTTTAATCATTATCCATACTAAAGAATCAAATCAAAAAAGCATATTTGACCTTAAGGGGTTGAAAATTTGATGCTAATGTAGCCTCCAGTCTTCTACCAAATAAAGGTTCCTAAAGCACTTTGGCACTCATCTGTTTCACAGAAAGAGTGAGACCAATTGCAGACACACATTTGACTTCCTGAAACTAGCTTTTCTTATTTTACCTCTTCTGCATGTGAGAGGAGATTGTCCTTAGTGACACATTTCAGTCCAGTCCGTCTATTAGCATTACTGCCACATTCCTCACATCCCGGTTCATTTAAATAGATTATACACACAGAACAAAAACACACAAAACTAGGAAACATATATGGTAGTGACAAGATATATTTTTGAGTCACTGAAAAATAACTGCAAATTTATTTCTTACCATTGCATTTTTGCACACTAAATTTTTCCATTTAAGGAATGAAAACCAACACACACACACAAACTCCACACACACATGCACATATATGTACATACATCCCACAAACACATTTCCTGAATACCATCTACTTCTCTCTAATTTATGGCCAAAATTCTAGAGGGGATGATTTGCACGTTTTCTCCATTTTCACCTCACTCCTTCACACTTAAATCATGCTCTATCCTCATCACTTCACTGAAAAACAAATACATATTCCTCGATGCTTTTCTTACATTGTCACTATGTTGAGTTGAACACAATGAAACTTCCCTTCACGTATAAGATTCTACTATGCAGATGGGATTCTTGCTTCCTTGCCCAGCTCTCCACCTATTTCTGTCCTGTCTGCTGACCTCACTACCTACCTCTGTGTTCTCTTTAAATTTTGGTGTTGCCTTGGGTGTTTTCATGCGATGCAGTCTCCATGGCTAATCCCATTTATGACAGCAACCACCATCTCTACGCTGACAACCAGTAACTCTGTATCTTTACCTCCGTCTCCTTTCCAAGCTCTATACCTATATTTCTAACTGACTACCACTTACTCTGTCTGCCCTGTCTGGTTGTTCTCCAGATATCTCAAATTCATTTTGTCCAAAATGAACCTGCTCTCATCTCCTCTTTGTTTTTTGTTGTTGTTGTTGTTGTTGTTGCTGTTGCTGTTGTTGTTGTTGTTTTGGTATGTGGGTAGTTCCCTGGCTGGGAATCGAACCCAGGCCACAGCATTGACAGCGCCAAAACCTTAAGCCACTACCCCACCAGGGAACTCCCATCTCCTCTCTGTGAACTAGCATCTCCTACTGAATTCCCAGTGTAGCGTATCTTATCACCAACTACCAGAAACAGGAGTATCATTTCAACTTCCTCTGTCTTTCTGACTGCTGCTTTACATCGGGTTCTTATCTTCTCCCATTTGGGTAGAAACAGCAGCCTCATATCAGCTTCAGGGCTTTGAGATTTGACCTCCCTACCTTTGACCTCTGGCCATGACAATCTATCTTTCACAGTCTAAATGCAAGTCTGATCACGTCACTGTCTTCATTAAAGCTATAAATGAAAACTAAATGTCTTGAAGATAAACATCAAATGTTTTTGCTTAGAAAACAAAGCCTTTTTGGATCTGCTGCTTATCAATTTTTTGAGTTGTATACCACCAACTCTGCTCTGGTGTGGTAAGATGTTCATTTTTCAGCTTGGTCACAGTGGGACTGTCTTTCTAGAATCCCCTTTGCCATGGAGCTCCAGGTTAGAATTGACCAAAAGTAAGGTCATGAGAGATTTGGGAGGCAGAAGTGAAGCAATCACCATTACATTGTGAAGGTCATTGTTATTTAGGGGTGATGAGAGACAGATGTGCCAGAAAGTTCTAGTTTAGTCTCTTTTCATTCCACTTCTAGCTTTCCTTTCTGATTGCCACATGCTAAGTGACAAAGGCCTCAGGCTGACAAGCGGACACTTAACTGCACACTCACAGAGGTGGTAGCCACAAAGATTAACAAAGGTCTGTAGACTTTCGTACCATCCTTCCTTTGCAACTCTACTCCAAAAGCTGTTTCATTCTGTCCGATTCTCTTACCAGCTCCATATTAGGGCTGGGTAGTAATATTTTTCTGCTCCTTCAACTCTCCTTTTTGGACCTTTACTGCTCCAACTCCTGTAATTGTGTAAGGTCTAATTCTTAATATAAATTTCTTATTCTGTAATACTCCCTGACTGAATCCTGTCCTACACACCTGGTGCACAATCGTTACGTACCATGGTGATACACTTGAGGTCCTCCAAACATGCCTTGCTCTTAACTCTTTGTGATCCTGCTGTTGTCTTGGTCTGCTATTCATTGGCCCATATTAGTCTTCTCCCCTGTCAGTCTCAGGTTTCACTCCCTTGCCATCTCCTGTTAGAAAGATGTCCCCACTATGTACATAATAACTGACATTTTTATATCAGCTGTAATCAGCCTATATCCACAGATTCAACCAGATGTGGATCAAAAATATTCAAAAACAAAAATGTTACATTGTTGCTGACATGTACTATGTAATCAGGCCTAAGGTGGTTGCATCTGTACTGAACATGTACAGACATTTTACCGTGTCAGTATTTTCTAATCAATGAAGTATCACAACTATTTACATAGCATTCACCTTGTATGAGGTATTAAACAATCTAGACATGATTTAAAGTACCTGGGAGGATGTGTATTGGTTATATGCAAATACTATGTACCATTTTAAATGAGATTTGAGCATCTGTGGATTTTGTTATCTGGAGGGTCTTTCAACCAATCCTCCCATGGAGACTGAGGGATGACTGTATTATAACATATAATAATTACTTATTTATCTAATTTTCCTACTTACTAAATTACCTAATTTATTTCCTGTCACAGTCTCTAAATTGTGAGATCCCTGAAGGTAGGTACAATGTTTCTGTAGTAGCTTCAAAATCTGGCACAGAACTTAACAATGAGATCTAAAATCGTAGTCAGAAAAACAACTCCAGACAACCCAATCATGTGGCATCCAGTCCTATGGAACAACACTCTTCATTTGCAAAGACTTTGACCTCAACAGGCCCAACAGTAACTGAAGTGGGAGCTTTAATATTATAGCAAGTAGAGATAATTTGCAGAGTTCAAAACTCAAGTTCCGTGCCCAGAGGACTGCTATGTCTACTTCATGTCATTCTACAATCTGCTTAAATGTCACCAGGCATACCTCATCCTCTGTAGCACTTGTTTTTGAGCTAGGTTCCTGACATCTCGAGGTTCCCCCAGAGTTGCTTCAGCAGTCCCTGTAAAAAAGGCAAAATTGGAAAATCCTGGATGGGAGGATGTGAAGTATCTTACTCTCTATCCTTATTACGTGGGATTCCCTTGTAGGCTTCTATTTTTTTTTGTTGGGGGGGGGTGTCTAAGATAAATTTAAAATCATTGGCCAACAGTATAGTGTTAAAGCTCCTTAGCAAATCTAGTCAAGCTCCCCATGACTGTTCCCTACCTACCCCTTCCTCTGTTGTCTCTCTAACTACATTCTGGTATAGTTCACAGCAGAAAGCACGGCTTATGCTCGTTCTGCTTTGGTTCATACTGTTCCCTCTGCCTGGAAGTCCTTCCCATTTCTCACCTGACTAACTCTACTCATGTGTCTAAAATAAGCTCAGACATCACCCTCTCCAGGAAGCCTTTTCTGAGACCATAGGATGGGGGCTGGGGGGTTTAACTTCTCCACTCTTGGAGTACCCAAAATATATCTCTATCATAACACAGCACTACATGGACAGTATCTTCTCAACTATTCAACATGTGTCTGACATGTTGCTATACATGTCTTAATTACCTTTGTGCATGGCCACTGGCATAGTCAGTGTTCAATAAATCATTATTGAAACAAAAAAATCTCACATACAAATATTATAATTTATCAAAAAATTTAGATTAAAGAAAGAAAAGAAAAAGAAATAGAAGGTGACACTGTTTTTTTAGCTCCCAGAATGTGCTAGCTGATTTCCATACAGAGCCTATTTGAGCCTCACAAAAAAACTCTGACACTGATTCTATTGTTCTCATCTTATAGTTGGGAAATTTTTGCTCACAAAAATTAGGTAAATTATATGGGATCAGATATCTGGAAAAAGACTGAAAAGGATTATATGACAGGATTGGCTGACTCTAAAGTCGAAGTTTTAATGCCATACTACATACACATGTGATGGTTAATTTTATGTGTCAAGTTGACAGGTAAAGGGATGGCCTGATAGCTAGTAAAACATTATTTCTGAGTGTGTCTGCATGGGTGCCTCCAGAAATACTGGATTTGAACTAGTAGACTGAGTAAAGAAGATTGCCCTCACCAATATGGGTAGGAATCCCCTAATCCCTTGGGGGCCTGAATAGAGCAAAAATGTGAAGGAAGCACAAATTTTCTCTCACTTATGCTGAGTCTTTCATCTTCCCTGGCCCTTGAGCATCAGCACACCTGATTATCGGTCTTTAGACTCAGATTGGAACCTCTACTATAGGCTCCCCTAGTTCTAAGGCCTTCATATTTGACCTGGAGCTGCATCACTGGATTTCCTGGGCCACCAGCTTGCAGATGGGAGGTTCTATGACTTTGCCTTCTCCATAATTGCATGAGCCAATCCCTCATAACAAATCTCTTTCTATCATCTATCTGTCTATCATCTATCTCCTATTGACTCTGTTTCTCTGGAGAACCTTGACTAATATACCATGTAAATAGCATGTGTTAGTTAATTCATATTTAAATGCAACACCAAAGAAAACTGATTAAGAGAGTGTATTTGCTTTACAAAAGTCCTCCATAATATTCCACACCTGTTTGTATTTTTCAAATTTTCCTGGCCACCAAGATTTTAAAATAAGACATTTCGTTCAAAGGCCAGCAATCTATTTCTAAGTATATACTACCTACTCAGTCAATTTAATCAACATTTATTTAGCACCAACTAAATGCAAGTCACTGCATACAGCCTTAGGAGAGTTATAAAATTAAAACGGCATGGTCCTTGCCCTTCAGGAGCTCATAATCTAAAAATACACATTAACAACTCTGAATAGAGGCAGATGGCGGTAAGTGCTTACAACGTGCTAAAGAAGCATAAAGCAGGGGCAGATTAATTCCAACCATGGAGCAATAAAATACCTTGGAAAATGTATCTTGCACTATACACCAAGAAAATCTTTTATAATCCAAGCCAAAAGGTTCATTCCTTGTAAAATACCAGCGTTTATTCAAAAAAACTAATAGACAGGGCTTTTGTTAGCAAGAATAGAATTTAACAACAATACAAGCAGCCCTACCTATATGTGTTTTCCATAGCAATCAAAGGAAACCCATGGGTCTCTTTATTTAAAAGTCTCAGTCTGTTTGGAAAAGACTGTACATGGTTCAGCCTACAAATTCATGTCCATTCATAGCATTTCTTTTCAGTCTACTCGTGTGCTTAACATGAGACTCTACAGAGTCAATCTTGAAGTAGGAAATGTAGATTTCAAAGGATATAGCTCAGGTCTAACCAATAAAGGCTCAAGGCAAAACAATTTTTTTTTTTTTAATTTTAACAAGAAGCAGCTACAACAACTTAGCTAGCTGAACCCTTGATTCAAAGTACTTAAATGACTGTGAATGAAGCCCACAATGCCCAATGACTTCCTCTCTGGGCCAAGCAGGTTTATTAAGTGCCAGCACCACTGTACTACCCAGAAGTGGTTAATCTAGAATTCAAAGTGACAGCACAGACAATTCATACTAAAGGATCAATTTATAGCTTTTGCCCTGTTGTTGACAGATTGGTAGTATGCTCCATAAACAAAGGAAAGCAGATCGTTTACACTAAAAAATAATTTAAAATTAAAGAAATCCTTACTATAAAAATACACATGATATGCTTTTACAAAAGGTCCTTTTTAAAAATTACCAATATTCTTAAGGAAGACATACCCCTGGGAACTAATAAAAAGTCAATGTGCTGTTATTTTTAAAAGCTAGCCCCCTGGGAGGGTAGTCATATCATATAGCAGGAAACAGGAGGGATGAGCCAAAAGCCAGCTGGCCAGTGAAACGTTTCGCTTTGTGGGCCATCCTGACTGCCTTGGACAGAATGGGGTATTGATGGAGGCACAGCCATGACCTTATTGCCTCCTTGTTTTTTTGAGCCCTTTCTCCTTCAGCTACTCCATCTCTCTAGTGTCTTCAATCTTTCATTCTCCAAAATCAACGCCCCCCTAGAGCTTCAGAGATGAAAAAGCTCTCCTTATCTTGAAGGTAAAAATCTTCTCTGCTACCAATATGTTATTCTAATAGATTTTTTTATTAGAACAAGTAGTTTATACTACTCGCTTTTACCTTTTCAACAAGGTTTTACTCTTTAATGTATTTAATCTGGCCTCTGTCCCAACTATTGCCATTGTACTAATACATTCTCACTATTTAACCACTTAGGCCCTCCAAACCTGATCACCTTTTTATCCTTATAAATAAAGGTGATCTCTCTGCTTTTACCTCACTGCGTTTCTCAGGTGGGAAATGCTTTGCAATTCCTGACAGCCCCTCCCTCTGAAGAGGGCCTAGTGAATACAATTCTAGGCTGAAAACTACTCTTTTCTCAATCTAATCTGGGGGAAGTTGAGGGGATTTACCTAATTCATAAATTTGGGAGGGAAAACAAGGCATGTTGAGTTCATCTCCAGTTTTTTCTTCCAGGGAGTGAATCTGCCTGCAGAGAGCTTGTTCTTTCCTGCTTCCCCACCCCTAAGTCTCACCCTCTCAGGGACCCCCATCAGCACACCCAGACACAAAACTGACCGTGACCAGATCAGCAAATTGGCTTAATTTTAGGATCCTACGAGCCAATCCATTTCAGTCCCATTTGGCTCATCATTAATAAAGCTGTTATTTTTCTTTTCTTGCTTGTTTATTGTTTTATTTATTAATTAGTTCAAAACCTAGGTTACAAAAGAAAAACCAACACGAAGCGTTTTGCCCCTGCCCGGTGACTTTTGATGCATACTTAACTCCTGTATTCCTCCCACCTCTCTGATGCCTTGTTGTTCTTTTATTAGTTTTTAAACATTCTTTTCTCTTCACAAAAATGTTATTTTGAATGTATTGTTTTCTCTCTCTCACACATACATATCTTACACATACATATACAAATATATATATACACAATCCATATATTTACATATACACACACACATATGTATTCTCACTGAGCACATGAAGGAAGCTCAATATTTTTCCTTGCAATGAACAAATTTTCAGATTGCTCCTTTTACTAATGTTCATGTTTTTGTGATTAAAAAAAAATTCCATTAAACTAGGCATTCCGCCTCAAAACTGGAGTGATCTTAGGTGTAATTTAATTCACTGTACCCAAGCATTTGCTAATAACTTACTCTATATAAATTTTAACTTACAGAGCTTCATACACACACACACACACACACACACACACACACACACATATATATATATTCTCAATTAGAGCATTATCAATAAATTTTCAAGCATTTATGGAAAATGTACTAAGTGCCAGGTACAACATTATTTCAACATAAGAGCAATGAACAACAACAAAAAAAAGACATGCACTCTGTGCTCAAGAAACTTACATTTTTCAAAGAGGAGACAAATATTAAGCATCCATAACTCAAAGAGGTGTGAAATGGTATGGGAAACATGATGCTATTATAAAAAATAACAGAGGAAACTGGTAGGTGATAGAATATCTTGCTTAGGGAAGTGATATTTGACCTGAAACTTAAGAGTTTAAATGAGAATAGAAAAAAATGACAATGCTTATGAGGCCATTGGTGTTTATTTTATTATGCTTCGTAAGTGACATCCATATAGCATATATTCAAGTTATTACGGTTACAAACTAAAGAGAAGCTTTATATACAAGCTTTTCCTAGAATTATAAGATAGATGGTATTCATTACAAGTATAGGGTTGTATAAGTACACACCCACACACATTTCTTACAGGTACCCATTGACAGATAGCTAGAATCAAGTCAATCCAAGGCTCTTGGTTTTAAATATTTGAATCTTTGCCACCTGAGAAGTTTTAAAATGGCCTTGCACAAGCAAGTGGAACATACATGCCTTTCATGTTACTCACATTACAGCACCCCTTTGAAAATGGATTTATTGCAGGCGGTTGACTCCAATTTCAGTGATTACCAATCCTATTCTCTTCAAAATGAAAATGGTGAAGAGAATGAAGACAACAACTAGAGTTTCATGAGGCAGAGCATGAGCATTGCAATCAGATAGGCCCAAGATTACACGAGGGCTGTCTAGAAAAACCCAGCCATAAATGCCTCTATTGTCATAGTACATGGCTGGATACTTTCTGGACGTTCCTCATATCGCAGATATGATTCCTCTTTTCTTACAAACTTGAACTCTAAATTTAAAGAAATGTTTATAGTACTCTGAAAGCAGCGCATTCCAACTTAATCTCTACATCACCTGGTAGAGGTGGGGGAGTGCCTCAGAGTTGCTACATGTAACATGTTATGTCCTAAAGCAATGGCTTGGTTACTCATATCACTGTCATTGCTCCTTTTTAAAAATTTATGCCATGAAGGCTTTTAACAAATGACAAAATTATTACATTAAAACTATTTCAAAAATGATATTTGTTGGAATTTCAGTGAAGATTCAGAGAATGTGTACAATACATACAATTAGATAAATATCAAACTCCTTTTTTCACTCAGTATATATTTTGTTGAATTCATCTTCCTAAGAAACATGTGCAATTATTAACAGACATGAAACAAATAGTGGATATATTGATCATATTTGTTCAATTGGTATTTCGAAATTTTTAACCAAGGAATGCTTTCAGTTGACTTTGAAGCTATTTCCAGCGTTATGGAGTGGGAAGTCTTCGACATTGAAAAGCACAGCTCTGGTTTCCATCTAGATTTCACATCCCTCGGTACTTCAGGCTGCAGCTTAGTCCTGAAGGGACTGGTACTCAGAAAGTATGGCTCATTTCCCACAATGGTGGTTAAGGTTTCCAATACGCAGTTAAAAATGAGAAATGGATAAGCAAATTGGACTTGCTGGAGCTTGCATCCCAAGTCAGAGAGGCAGAGAAGGAGAACAAAGAGAAATAACTAGTGCAGCCTTGTGTCCTTCCAGGGCACTGCCACAGCACAGAGTTTAGGAAAAATCCCTTTGCCTCCACTTACCAACATGGAGACTGATGTTGTAGTTCTAGAAGTGACAGAAGACACATTCTCACGCAAGGAATCCAACACTAAAAAATTTCCACGTGCACCACCCTCAGCTCTCTCCGTTCTCCTTTAACGCAGCACCACGTAGAAGGTGCTGACGATGTCACATGTTAAATTCATTTTGTGTTTGGTGGGCGTGATTTGCTCTCCTGACAGAGACAGAAATTCACTAGGGACACAGAGGAGACTGTCACACTCATCCCTCATCACTAATGTGCTAAAACAGATTGAAATGCCGAAGGTGACGGGGTGGGAGCTGCACAAAGAACTAGATGCTGGACCACTCAACCTCTCCTGGCTAAATCACGGGGCATGGCTGAGGCAGGCAGGCATCTTTCCCAGCTCTTGCTAGAAAGAATTCCTCAACAAACCCCACCACATGCCAAGAAAAAGAAAGAAAACCCATTACAATTCTTTCGAGTTCAGCTTTCCAATGCTTTGGGGAACTTCGGGTTGTTATTTTAAGCAGTACCATCCCACACTGTAGATGAATATCTACTCTGAGTCCTTGCTGTCTACCTAACACCTCTTCTTAAAATATACTCCCACCTTTCACCCTCAAGTGTCCTCTCATCCTTCCCCCTCCCCAGCTCTCCGCCCCACCCCAAGGGCAATTAAACCCCATTACCCAGTTGTAGGAGCACTCAGGCACAATGGTCACTGACAGCCTGGGGAATTGGCATCAGATAATCACCATCAAGGTAGCTCAGAGATGCTGCCAACAGCAGCCAGAGGAATTCAGCCCGGAGCCCTGAAAGCTGCCCTAGCACTCCCAGGAAGCCTACCCTCTCCCCAGGAATCCTGACTCCCCGCTTTCCTTAATGATCAGTTGTTACTAGAATGAAGTCATCTGGGACTTCCCACAGGGGAGGGCAGCTGCCTGCCTCGTCATTTTTCTACAATACTTAACTGCCACCAGAGTGGGAGTTCTTCATAAGACGACTCACAGGAACCTGGAGGGGATGAGAGCATTCCTGTCATTTACATATCATTAAAGAAAACCCTGTGGCAAAGGCAAGATGCTACCCAGTCACTTGCACTGTGACAGTCATTATTGTCCTGTGGCAAATCCCAGCCTTGTCAGTCTTCCTTGTCCCTCAGTACCACCTGGTCAGAGAGCCCAGTTTGGAGACCCCCATTGTATAGTACGTTCTGCTTGGCACCACTTCACTACAGACTTTGTGAGGTGTAAGGTCAGTTTTCACAAGTCCCATCGGTCTATGAGCCTTAGGATATTGGCATTTTTCAGCCTTGTGGGTAAATGAATCTTGTAAAAACTGGAGGTAGACAACCCCTGGTGTGCAGCTTGGAGAGCAGCATTTGAAGGCTTCTTGCCTGAATCAGAAAGGGCAACCACCTCCAGCTTCCATCAGCACGTTTGTCAACAGGAAACCAGCAGAAAAAGCCTCTCAGTTTTGCCTTTTCCCCCCTCATCTCTAAGAAGCAGATCAATGGGGTGTAATTAACAACTATTCATTGAATGTTTGCTATAGGTAAGTTCTCTATAGAAGAGAAAAAAAAGAAGTTATAAAGTCACCCTCCCTACAAAATAAAAAGGACAAAAAATAAAGGAAGCAAAAACATACTTGTTTGCATATTTATATTTAATGATGTCTATGGTTTTATATCAGAATATTAATTTTAAGAACTCATGGTTTATAAACACAGGGAAGATATGCACGGCAAACATCCGGCTCATAGACTAAAGAGCTGAAATGGACCCGAGATTCTCTCAATGAACCATTTACTGGTAAGGAAAACAGTAACTTTGGGAAGGAAGTGGCTGAGAGCACCAGCACACTGTCTGGTTAGCACCCAGGAGTAACCACTTCTTCAGCAAAGGAGGTGGTTTGCTCAAAATTCACCAGAAAGTCAGAAGCAGACAAAGAATTAGAAAGACACTGCATTCCCGAGGCTGCATGATTTCTTTCCCTATTTTTATATATATTATTCAGCCCATTTATGCAGATAAAATGTCAGGGAGCCACTACAGTAGTAAAAAAACATTTATTCACAGATGATAAAAGGAAAATTAAAGGTAGAAAGGGAAGCAATAAAAGGACACCATAAAATTGGAATAATTCAAAATACAGGAAAGACAGGCAGGCAGAACAGCTCCACTGGGTGAGAACTACTTTTAAATACTGTTATACTTCTAAGTAAATGCAAAAAATATATCCAGAAAACATTGTCTCATAAAGCTACTATCAGATCAACTTTTATGAAAACAAGCCAACTTGGCTTTATATGTGGGTAGTGTGCCTTCTAGAAAGATATATGACGGAGATGATATTTTTAAAAGCCTCCAGCTATATTTTATTTCTTTTTAATACAGATTTCCCCTTCTCCTTAAGCTTTGTGCCATTAGGAATAAGCCAAGAGACGCATTGCCTAAAAGAGGGAAGAATAAAGATGTAGTACAGAAGGTCATTCACGTCAAAGCAATAAAACTAGAAAAAAAATATTTCCTTGGAGAGTGGCTACATGTGTTTCTTAGGGAAAAGGTTGCTGGAACCTGGAGAGGAAAATAATGGACAGGTCACGGGGAGATAGAACTGGTTTCACTTTCTTCTTTAAACTCAAAGCATAACCAGAGGGGTTGATAGAGGAGGGAAAGCAAGAGGGGTACACACAGCACAGGCAGGTTCAGGAATACCCAGGGAGGAGCCCCTGTTCTGCACACAGACTGGGGGAAACTGTACCCTGTGGAAGGAAGGAGCCCCCAGTTCTGCACACAGACTGGGGGGAACCCCGTGGAAGCCTTGCCTTGGGCTCAGTGCTGAATCCAACATGGCACGACACTCTCTGCAACGTGGCTGAGCGAACGCCTGACCGGCGCCTCCCTGAGTCACGTACATTGCAGATGAATACAAACAAGCAGTAAAGGGTCTGGGCGTCAGCACAAGCCTCCGAAGCCCCTGGCTCCACGCGTGCAGACCCCTTGTACTCACAGATGGCTCTCTAAAGCTCCCTGGAGTTGGTTGCTCTAACAGAAACCTGGCTCTGCCTTGAGGACACTGCTTCTAAGTGGTTTTCCCTTCCACACTCGTCATGTGACTGCCTTTGGAGGTGAGGTAGAGGTTCATGTTGCTCCTCCAATCTCCTTAAAAAACCATTCCATTTGAATGTACCACCACTCACACCTCCTTATCATAGTAATCCATTAAGGTGAGGGGATGACCTTCGTTCCTTTGTTATTTTGTGAAACTTTAAGACCCTGGTTCACTGGCAGTCCCACAAATACTACCTGTGCCATAACTAGTGTTTCCATTTCCTTATAGTTACATAGCAAAACTTCTAATATGCTTGTCTTTAAATCTTTGACTTGTTTCTTTACCTGCTCTTCACTGATAGCACCTTCCATTTGCTCCTGCAAATATAACTAGACGTGAGTTTTGACTCTTCCTTTTTTTTTCCCCTCAGTATTCTGTCAACTTTTGGGGCATCTACTTCACCTCCAAGTAGCCTATGTGCTTCGAAGGATGTTTCCTAGAGCAGGGAGGCAGGAGAAAGTCTAATTTATTGAGCCAAAGTACACTCCTGGCCACAGTGACCATCTCAGAGGTGGGAACATGACTCACATGCTTAATAAATGTAAGGAGATGTTTGTGAGAAATGCATCTTTCTCGATCACCTCAGAGGACTCCTGAAGAAATTCTTATTGTTCTTCTAGACAATGTGCTGTAAAGATTTGTCATCTAAGACTGCTACAGCCAGTCCTGCAAAGATGCTACAGACTTATGGGTCAAAGCATACCTGACATTAGCTGAGCAGATACTTCTCATTCCCTATTGTACTGATGCACTACTCCAAGGAATGATCTGGACAAAGCAGAGGCCAGAATTACTAAAATGAAGAAGTAATCATAGCTTTGATTGGGTAAGACACACCAGTAAATTGTTGGAAGAGACCCATTTGTTTCTTAACAAAAGGGTAGGTAAGTTTAGTAAAAAGTAGATAAATGATAATTTTCTTTCATTGTCACTCCCTTTGAAAAACTTGTGAACCCTGAAAAATTTAACTCTTAACCACTGGGGTGTTGTTTGTTATCACAGCTGCCACTATTCTAACTAGTACACACTTGTGAACCCTGGTGAGAAGATTGAATTCTATGCTTCATGCAATGGGAAAGCCATAGGAAGGTGAAAAATCAAGTAAGTGATATGAGGATTTTTGTAACTTTTCTCAGATACGCTTAACAATTCAAGTCTCAAGAAAAAGATTATGACTGCAAACTAGGCTCATATATATAGACAAATGCATTTTAAAAGTCTGTATTTACATAAAATGATCACAGCTCTCACTGTATATGAGACTCCCTTAGGTACTGTGGGTCTCCCTTGCATTTATTTCATTTAGTTTTTCTCTGATAATCACTTATGAAAATAATTGATTCAGAAACACAACTAAGCAATCTTTTAGATAACCTTTACAACTTCACTCAGGTCATTGTTACTCTGGCTTTTTATTTAAAGTAGACCTTTATGCTTTCTCTTGCTTCTACCTTAGGCCAACAACATGGACATGCAACCAGTGCTGCCACATAGGCCACAGGCTTAGTAGGACCTGGTGTCACTTTAACGCTCTTCGTGGTTATCTTCAAATTCTCAATAATTTTTGAAGAGCTCCACGTTTCCCTTTGCCCTGGACTTCACCAGCACTGTGTGCATGAACCTGTGAGTGCCCATGCACACAGTCACATACTCTGACAATGACCCTCCTTGACAAAACTTTCATCAGGCTTTTCTGAGTCGTCTTTTCTACTAGGCCTCCACATCCCCACTTCTGTTTTTGCAACACTCGTCAGCCCCGTCTTAGCAAAGAATCCTGCTAAGTGAGTTTAGAAAGAATCCTCCATACCTAAGATCTCATCACGTTCTTTATCTGCCACCCTGATGTCTCAACCCTCTGCCTGTTTTTAACGGGAATTCCCCTACCCTTGATGTGTTCTCATAGTAATTTTTCATCTACTGAACCCCTCATTTGGCACAATAACTTATTTAATTTATATAACTATCCTGTGGGGGAAAGATTTTTATTATTCATATTTACAGATGAGGCAGGGAGAGATTAAGTCATTTCTTTCAAGAGACTGGACTAGGATTTGAATTAATTTGATTTGGAACTTTTAACTGCTACGTTATACCACCGGGGGAAAAAAATGAGTAGACTTTAGATTCTGTGTTAAAAATGGAGAAGAGAGAATAATACACTCCACCTAGTTCTCCTTCCCAGTACAAATAAGCATCATCTCAAATGTGAACTGTATCATGTAGTCCATGTGAGTATTAAAAGCCATAGAGACAAATGACCTTTGTTGAGTGACATATATAGATACATGGCTTCGGTAAGAGAAACAAATTTATTTCAAATTATATTCTACTAATATTCTACAAGGCAGCTGTGGAAACTAAAATATATGCACAATATTCCCGTTAATCTCCTTAAATATCAAATTTTGACTCATGCAGTTGTTTAACATTCATAACATAATGTTACAGGAGTTGGGGATGAATTATTAATCAGAATCTGAAAAATTCATAATTACATATTTATAAAAGTAATCCCTATCTCCGGTTTTACACGTATTGAGAAGCAACGGCAGCTGAATCCCTGCTAGAAGGTTCCAGCTGCCAGCCCATGTTACTGCAGCAAGAAACAATCACAGAGGCGATATATTTTAAATATGCTTAAGAGGCACTTTTTAAAAATACTTTGGTAGTTTTTCTAAAAGAAACTGAGAAATATTAATAAACTATGGTGTTACCAGTATCTGTTTGTTAGTGTAAGCCCAGACCATTTATTCATTAAAAAAAGAAATGTTCATTCTGCTGTCTCAGGCTGACTGCACTTAAATCAGGTGGCTTCTTCCCTGCATTTGTGGCACTGAGGTGGGGCAGACCTATTCCGCCCTTAAAGGCCAATGATCCCTTCCCCCTGTTCTGTCACCTACTACTTTAGGATTCTCTTTCCAAATTACTGCTCCACCCTCCCCCACCGTCAAGGCATGAACTATGCTTATTCCGGCAATAATTCATTTCACTTTCCCAACTAATGATATAAAGGCCCTAATAAGGTTCACGTGCCTACACTATGGAGTAGCAGTGAGAAACGTCATTGCATTTATGTCCAAACTAATCAGGTTTCCTTCTCTTGTGATCAGATTTGTGTTCTTTGGGTATTTTTTTATTGCATTTTTCCCATTCACAATAATTTACATCAAAATTATTTTTGGTCTCCCTTCCATACCAAGTCTCTCATACCCTTCTGCCCTTAATCTTCCCTTCTTTGACCCACATGGGAAAGAACCTCATCCTTCCAAAGTAATTTCAGAGCATTTTCTTAAAAAGCCTTGCCTGTTGCCATTCTCCACCCCCAACCCCACACCCCACCCACAAACACAGCAGGGACCAAAAGCCTTTCTTAAGTTTCCTTTTATTGTAGCTCTGATCATACTATAGTGTGTATTTGCATGCTTTCCTGACTGGGCCTTTGATCTCAGTTCTATAGAGGAGAACAATTAATTTTTCCTCTACCCTTCTGAGTTCTTGGCTGAGACCCTTGTAATAAAATACAGATTAATAACAAAAACCCAGAAGTTTATCAACACGTGTACCTCATATAGACAAGGAAGAGGCTCAAGTGAAAAAAAATAAGTAACTCAACAAGGTGGCTCAAAAAGGAAGGGGTTTTATAGGAAAATGTAGGTCTTTTAGGGAAAAGTAAATGATTTTTAGGAAAGATGAATGGGCCCTTAGAAGAACTGATAAGAGGTATGACAGTTTGTGACAACTTGTCTGGGTGTGGTGTTGACTTGTAGTCTTCTCTCCTGTGACAAGTATCAATCTTCCCTGGTTGATGAAACTCCTGGGGACTCATGACAGTTGAGATCCTTTTGAAGGATCTGTTTTTAGGCAGATAAGGGGAGTTCAGAGAAACCCTCTCCCTGCACTTTCTGTTTTTCAAGTGCCTATACCTCAAACTAATCAATATATCAAAGCAGCATATTTTGGGGCAGCGTGTCCTAAACTCCTACAGTCATCATTTGGAGAGGCATCTTCTACTGTCATAATCTAATACATGGTAATGGTAATGAATGTGCACTTTGAGAGTGTTGAAGAAGACAGAAATTTTAGGAAATTGTTCTAGCTCTTACTTGGGTTACTGTATAAGGGACTCTTTATCATCCACATGGTGGGTGAAAACTGCTGCCCAGTGGCAGTACCCATTGTGTTAGGTAAGGGAATTGCATAAAGAATCTTACAATGATGGAGCCACAATATTCCCAGTCTTTGTTTTAGTTGCACATCCTACTAGTGTCAGTGAAATGGAGCTGACACCATGGTGACTCCTGGATGAACTTAGTTTATACTTAAATTTGAGAAAACTTCTCTATTAACTTAGTTTCTGAGTCCTTGCTTCACTTTATAAAGGAGAGCTGTTGGGAAAGGAACCAACAAATTTAGTTCCCAAATAAGTTGGGTTTGCTACATAATATTTGAATAGTATACTTTGACTCAAATATGTCTTTCCTTGGAATAATTTAAGGTAACTTATGAACCATTTACTTATAACACCAACCATCTAATAAAAACACTACCTGATGATTTCTTTAGAAAGAGACATTTTGGAAGGCTGGTCCTTATCCTTCATTTAAGCATTTATGAATTGCCCATAAACCTTATCGCTAGGATCAAATGTGATGAAACTTTTCTCTTCGCAATATCCCTTGAGTGATCGCATGTGAGTTATTCTCTTGTTCTAAATGTCATCTGGGCCACCTGGAATTATTGAGTATTTATGGATTCACTAATACAAAAGTTTTAAGGGAATTGTTTGATAATAAATAACTTTATAAACCTATAAATTTCAATGCTCTGAGTATATATGTGCATTAATATAAGGTTCAGCTATATAATAAATTCTGAGTGTAATAATAACACTTGATAAGAATATTAACTATTAAACCTTTATTTGCTTACATGAAAAACACATCTAAGCTTTTATGCATTATGCCATTCTGCATCTCCTATAAGCCAACTGACCTGCATTTTTTCAGGACTCCGCTTGTGGTGATTTTTTTTTTTACTAAGTTTTATGAAAAGCTAAAATTCTATTGCACTATTATTTTATTATGCAAAAATGACCAAATATATTTGCACAGGTTTAGAGTACATGGTGTGGCTGAAAATAAAGGCTACAAAGCCTTCTCAGAATTATCTTGTAAAGTCTGGGAAGAAAGCTCCTCAAAAATAAAATCTAGCACCCTCCAGAAAATGTAAAGCTGGGGTTACATGAAAGAGTCACGTAGACTTCCAATCAGATGCACTCACTGCATAAAGATTCCAGAAGAAAGAAGTGGCTCCATATAAAAGCCTCAACACTACACCTTTCAGGACAGATACTCTAGATTATAGGTGCTGATTTTCTTTCTGGCTGCTTCTCATGTGGGCAACTGTAGATTTCAAAATGAGTACCAACAGGTATTGATTTATTTAACAATAGGTAAACTTGCCTGCAATGCTAAGAGGACAGCTATTGTGGTATAAATTTGGAGGAATCTCTAAACACGTAAACAAGCTACGTATTCAGGTGAGATGAGATGAGATGTACCACTACTTTGGAAGATAGAGTCAAAGAGGCTGAATACGCCACTACCAACCTCAAAAAAAAAACTTACATTAGTGAAAGTATATTCGTTGACAATTTAGATCACATATTTACTGCTAAGTATTCTGAGAGATGAAATATATTGACAAATCAGTACATTTTTTATATTAAAATTACCTACTAATCTCTCATTTGTATTTTACATATGAAAAGAGAATTTAATTTAATGTCTCGCTAGTTTAACCACTGATCTAGATTCTTTTATATGCCAGTAATTTTTGTAATATTTGCCCACAGAAAACAAATATAAAGCTTGTCCTTGCAGGATCTATAAAATCACTTATGTGAATAATCACCAACAGCTTATGATGGTGATATAGCTTCACAAATCCCTAGAGTGTAAAACTGAACAGAGAAATTAAATAAATCACAAATAGTTCAAATCAAACTAAGCAAATCTATCTTCTCACTTGATTTTACATTAAATTTCACAAGGTCATTTGACTTACCCTGAGGTTACCAAGGTTACCCAAGTAGTGACTATTAAATTGCCTGCCTTTTTAAGCAAAATTAGTTGCTGAAATTGCTACTCTCAAGACATTTATTTGACTATGAGTTAACATTGTCCCTTAACAAAACTGCAGAATAATGCAATCTGACAGACCCATTAGTGGAGAAAAGACAGCCCATTGACAGTACCTGCTGGAAGAATGGCTTATGTTTCATACGAGGAGGTGGGGGGACAAAAAAAATCCCCAGAATTTATTTATAATAAATTGTTTATTTATTCTTACATATTTAAATTTCAGTGCCTTCAAAGGACTCTCTGTTTGATGCAATACACCTATCAAGACACTTTTTCCACTGCTCAAAACAGATTTTGAACTCATTGATTTTGATGCCTTTTAGTGCTTCTGCTGTTTTTTGTTTCACCCCTTACATATCAGCAAAACATTTCCCTTTGGGGATGTTTTTCATCTGGGGAAATAAAAAAAAAAGTCCCTTGGGGTGAGATCAGATGAATAGGGAGGGTGGAACTCAGGGGTCATGCCATTTTGGTCAAAATCTGCGGAACACTCAGTGTGGTGTGGGCAGGTGCCTTGTCATGCCACATGCTGTCTGTATAAATCGACCATAATGAAATGGGCAAAGAGTCTCCAAAACATTTCACTGAAGCTGAATGCAACAATGCCAGCTGGTACACCAATGCAGATGGGTTCCTGGAACTCTCACCTAGCGAAGGGCCTACCCTCCCAAAGATAACTCTTGGTTTTTTTGGAGGTGGGGGGCAGCTCTCCCTCGTATGGCTAACAGCGTAATTCCAATATTCTTGCCAGACCTCATGTTCTGAGTTTTTTATTATAAAACCAGAATCATAACCCAAAGAATCCCTACGAATACAATTAAATTCTTGATCTGGGTAATCTGGGCCCTAAGAAAAAGATGTGTGTGTTTATACAACATGTTCTAGTTCAAAGTTAGAGCTCTGATTCTTTTGGAGTTTCTCTTATCATTCGTTGTGTGCTGTAGTTAAAGGAAAGATTAGCCAAGAATCATTTTTTATAGCAAAAAGGTATGTTTCTGAAAGCTTGTTCATCCTTTGCCCCTTATAATGTTCCAATGCAAAACAATTCCTGACAACAAAGCAGAGCCTCTCGCCTCTCCATTAAAGAATCATCACCCAGAGAGTAGGACATATTGCAGCCCTCCCTCATTCAAAGTCTCTCGAGAACTTTTTCCAAATATGAAATAACATTTTTAGTTTATTTTATTTTCTAGTTCATCTACTTCCAGTTTGAACACTTAATGATTACTATTCAGATCAAAAGAAGGAGTAAAACTGACTCCAGGCCAGTTTTCTTTGCCAAAGTCATTCTCAAAGTCTTCATTTTGTCTTAAGAGTCCTAATCACTTCTTCAAATGTATCAGTTCCTCCATGCAGTTTATTGTGAACAGTGGGGTAATACTCGATGACCTTATTGCTTATATATAAACAATCATTTATAGCAACTATTACCAAATTTCATGAAGTTCCTACTTTAGCCCAAGGAATTGCAGCTATGATTAAATCAAGCTATAAACTGGCCAGTATATTTGCTAAAAGTGGGTTGCCCTGCAGTTAACAGGCACAGACAAGTTTAAGCCCATGAGAAGTAAAAAATATCATTTAAAAAATAAAAGTTCAACAAGCCAAACATTGTAATTCATTTAATCAGAAAATTCATTAAGTCTACTCATTCATTCATTCATTCATTCACCAACTCATTCATTCAACAAAACTTTACTGAGCACCTACCTCAGATCATCTTATCGGTGCTGGGGACAGAGAAAAATAGTCACAAACACCTGCCTTCTTGGAATTTATATCTTAGCAGAAAAAGACAGAATAAACTGACTAAATAAATAGGATATGTGAAACGTCAGATGGTAATTGGTGCCATAGCAAAAAATAAAGTAGGGAAGTGGGGTATGAAATGCAGTGTCAAGGAAGGGAAGGGGCTAGAAGGGATAAGGAAGGTAATGAGGGGAGGACCCATAGAAAGAGGGCATGTGAGCAAAGACTGAATAGCGATGGAGGAACAAGCCATGTGACCATCGGGCAACATTTCAGACACACAATGGACATGCGTCTGAAGCCATGTGAGCCAGGGAGAAAGGATGAAGAGATGGAGAGGAGCAAAGAGCAATGAAGACGGTTGTAGGTCGCCTTTAATTGACGGGTTGGAGGAGCACGATGCACAATACTGGGTCCTGGCCAGCCATGGCAGCTACTCTGGGCTTCCTCTCACTGAGGTGGGACCACACTGAAGAGCTGTGAGCAAAAGAATGACATGTCTTGGCTTAGATATCACTATGACTACTATGATGAGAGAGAATTTGGAAAAAGACAACAGCAGAACAGAGAAGCCTCTTAATGCCCACGACTGTCAAGCAGACCTTTTCATCTGTCCTTTTCTAATGAAAATTCTCAGCATCTGTTTTCTTCCATGGCAAAAACAAAAGTGTACCTATCCAGTCTTCCTAAGGGAAACTCGTCTACAAATACCAAAGCATCTGTGTATGTGAAGAGTCATTCTGGCGACGCAACCACGGCTCCCTCTGGGCATAAATGCTTTGTGAGAGCTTCTTAATTGCATCCAATTAAAGAGCATGTAAACAATTTTAATTTGAGATGTCTATGTGAGGATGGAGTTTAATTATTTACTATTAAATTTAAAAACCCTCCTCTATAAGTAGATTTTTTTTTTCTCATGTGAAAGGTTGATGTAACTACATCCTCTGGAGTAGACATATGGTGAGGTAGTCTCCTATCTAGTCAAATAAAAGCAATTTAAATCTGGCACATGCTTAGAATTCTATAATATTGGTATTAAATAAGTTATATGCCTTAACATTCAGAAGTATACAAGAAAAACTTTTAAAACATTTTTGTGTATCAGGAAGTTTTTGTTAATCTACAAAACAAATCACTATAGAATTCTATTAAATTGAAAGCAACCACAGTGAATTATTAATATACTGATGTCAACATATTTATAAAAATATATTTTGGAAATTGAAATTTCTAACCTGGGCTACTGGTGTTCACAACTAGGTTTCCTGATTTCTGTAAAAACCTTGACATTATATGCAGGTGTGTGTGTGTGTGTGTGTGTGTGTGTGTGTGTGTGATATGAATTTTTCTGAAAGGAATGGTAATAGACTTCATTAGAGTTTCAAGGAGAATCTTTATGTAAAAAATTCAAGAACTATAATGTAGTCAGTATGAAGAAATGATTGCAGGCACAAGAAAAGTAAGAATTTAAACAAATAATTTAGTATTTATTCTGAAATCCTTATTTAGGCTCTTCCACATGCAGGGTACTATAGTTCTCACAAAGGCAAGACCTAACTCTCTTAAAACTTACATTATTCTCTGAAAGAAAAATAAAATCTACAATTCAGGGAAAGGCAAGAAAGTGATGTGAGCACGCATCAGACACCCAATAACACTGAATTGAATAAAAGGGAATTTACTGTAAGGAATCAGACTGCACAGACCCAAGTCCAGAAGTGAGACCACTGGCATAGGAACCAAAGGTTCTTTCTTGACGCTCCCATCTTCTACTGTGCAATTTACCTGATACGCTCCATGGCCTGTCAGCTATCTCTAACAGGCTTCTCATTTTTGTTCCTCCAAATATTTGATTATGATTATTTTGTATTACCAGGATACTGATGTTAAATTCCCAATTCACCAAACTTCGGGGTCTCTAAGTTTAACAAAATCTGATTCAACCTCAGCTTCTCTTAAGAAAATGTCAATTCTTTAGAGAAAGAGAATCTGATCTTCACCAATATCTTTCCCAATTCCAAAAAGGGATAGTATCATCTAATATAAGTCTGGCCACATGGGCCCTTCATTTAGTAAGGGCAAGTAAGCACATCCCAAGATGGTTACACAGGAAAGACTGGCAGTCAAACCCATCTGTCTCTCAGCAGTCCATGACTGAGTGCCTAAAACAATCAGGGGTAAGTTTTATCTAGAACCCATAAAGCACCTAGGATATAACTGGGACTCATTAAATAATAGTGCTTTCACCATATGCCCTTACCATCAGTCTCATGTACACACTTACCAAATACAAGTACTTACAAGGCTTCCCTTTGTACTGGACCATCAAAGGGATAAAGATAAGCATAAGCCTCTTTCCTGTCCTCAAGGACCTAAAACTCCATTACGATCTAAAATAGTATGTGACTACAGCCATACAAAGATGCTATATCTAGAATAGTAGAAACCTGAGACAGATTACTTTTTAAACCCTCCTCTAATGATAAAAGTATTTTCAGTAATAAGATTCACATTAGATACCTCATAGTAATGCATTCTTTAATAAATGCCATATTTTACATGGGAATTAATTTGGAGACTTCCTAATATATTTGTAATAGTCAGAAATGTTGGAGGTTGCATTGATCACTGTTCATGTCTTCAGCCCATGTGGTACTGCATATTCCTCCATCTAAGTAGTAGACTTGAAATAAATTATGAAAGCACCATGATTGTAAAAGTGAAAAAAAAATGAACTTGGGTTACTTCCAATCTGTCATTCTATCATTCTGGAGATTTGCGTTTCACAAATAGAGTGACTAGAGTGATCATTTAAAAATCAGGCCCAGCTGAATCCGAATCTATTGAAAACCTCTTTAGTATATTCTTGAACTGAACCTGTGTATCTGAGTCTGCATGTCTCAATGGACGCACAGACAGACAGACAGATAGATAGATGATAGATTGATAGATACTGATAAATATTGACATATATCCTTCCTACTGCTGTTTCTCTGGAGAACCTTGACTAATAAAGATTTTGGTACTGATTCTAGAGACACAGTATTTTAAGGATGAGCAACGAATAAGATAAAATATCAAAACTGCCTTCGTTACTGCAGAGGAAGGGGTCCAGAAGCTTAGTTAGATTTGAATGTTAGAGTGCAGTTATCATTGAAGGTCTGTTCATCCCATCCTGGAAGGTTCCAGAGGACACAATTTTCACTATGGTTGTGAGACATAAATTAGTGAGAGCAGCTCCAGCATACTTGAAGCGCTCCACGATTGCTCTTTTCATAGGTCAGAAGCTACAGTTGGAACTGCTGCCACTGCATCAGAAACCTGAATGCAATAGGAACCATGGGCTTCTGTGGTGGGAGAGGTCAAGGAACAGCTCTTAATTGCCAAAGGTGAGGTGGGCATAGTTACTGTTATATAAGGGACAGCAGAGTCAAAGCAGTAATCAGAACAGTACGACTCAAAGACCCGTGGCTGGTCTAGATATGGTATTCCTAGAAGTGAAATCGACAGGCAGTCAACTAAATTCTTACTTCATTCGTGTAAGTGGAAGAGTTCTAAATCGAGTGAACGAAAGTCTAACTTAAATCATAAAAACGAAGAGTCATGGCCCCTCGATCAATTCTCTACAGAATCCTGACTACTAGAGGGTTTTCCTACTTTGAGATAGTTTATAGTCTCCTTACTGTAGACGTAAAGGCATTAAGACTCAAAAAATTTAATTTAATTTATCCAAGTTCAGGTATTAAGGAATTCTGTAGCCCTGGGATTTTAACCATGATCTAGGGAAAATCTAGATTTGTAACTTTTTAACTATAGTTCTAAGCAGAACACCTGACTTAGTAGGAATTCAGTAAAAATATTTTTAAAATATTTATTGAATTAAATATTTATTGAAGAATCCAAAAATAGTCCAAAACTATTACTTGCATTAATATAGCAATAATTATTAAAATAATTTACTAGTAACATTCTAATGAATAGAAATTAAAAAAAACATAGTCTTCAAAGTTACTAATAAGCTGGATTTAGTAGACAGAGACAGAAGAAGGGAAACGAAAGTTGCATAATAACTACAGAAGAATTTTAAGATTAATGGTCTATGCTAAATTGTGCAAGATCAGGACATGGTTTACCTTACCTTTTGCTCTTGCTAAATATAATAAAGGAAAATAAAGAAAACTAATTTTTTAAAAGATCAGCTTCTTACAGTATAGTTCTCCCAATCTGCTTTCCTAACAGTTGATCTATACATTATGCTTTGAAGAAGAATAGAAAAGCAAATGTCCTCACTTAAAAGTTTAAGATCATAAATCTTCCTTGCTACACTTATAAATTTGTTAGGAAAAACCTATTATGGGCCTTTGACTCTGTCTTAAATCTCTGAGGAAACTAGGTACTAGTAAGTACCTTTTCTGGATCAGAATTCCATCAAGATATTGCATCATTAAATTTCAACGATAATGACAATGAAAAATAACTGGGCCATGTTAAGTTACTGGTAAGATCTTTATCTCTACCAAGTGAAGATTAAATAGATATGTAATCCATATTTTATATTGGCAAACACATAATTGCCAGTTTGTAAGATACAAATATAAACAACAATGCACTGAATATATAGATAACATATATCTAAATTCAAAATAAACATAAAGAAATTAATGATTGTCTTCTACCCATTCTGAAATTCTTTTATTTCTCTAGTGTTTACTAAACATTATATATACTACTAAATATTTATGAAATAAAATTAAGAATCTTTCATATGCAGGAGTAGAGTAATAATTTTCAGAACAGTGAATAGAGTTACATGCATGCTTTTGGGGGTACCATTTTTTCTTTATTGCTTTCTAGTATTTTTTACATATGAACACATAGGGTCACTCCTAGGGTCTTGCTAAAACATCCAAATAATTTCTTAAAATTTTACCTGACCTGGTTGGAACACATTTTATCTTATCAGTAGTACTGCATACATGTTCCATAAAAATAGAGATAAGAGAGTTTTAAGTTTGGCAGTTTGGGTATCTGAAATGTCAGTCACATATGTTTTCATTTAAGTCCAAATGCCTACAGTGACCAAGCAGTGAACTGGACTAGTATAAAGAAATGCAGAAAGTAGAGACCATTGAATTAAAGAATGTGGCCCATGTCAAAGGGAGGCCAAAGCTCCACATTCTGGTTCAGATTTGCTGTGTGGGCACTTAGGCCAAGCACTGCCAGACACCTTGAATTTTCAAGAGAGCCAGAAATCCACATTTTATATTATTTTTAAAATATGAATTACAAAATGTTTCACATTAAAAGCTGTGTACATTGGTGAGATGGATAGGTGATGGGACCCCAAGTTTGTTCAGACCTCCACAACTAGCAGGCGATTTCCTAACCACACAATCCTTAACCAATGAGAACAGAGTGCTACACATCTCAGATGCTCAGACATAAAATTGTGAGCTATGATTCAGCTGACGAAAACTAAAACAGAAAATAAATATGATTCCTGTTGTAAAATTATGCAAACTAATTGAGCAATATTACCTTACACGTGCAATAGGATTCGGGTGGGCTTATTTGAATTAGGCACACACGGCTCTGACACGCAGAATAAATTCTAAGAAGAAAAATATCAGGAAAAATCCTATGTAAGCAATTTTGTTATGATCACAAACTGTTTCGAATCAACATCATCAATCTGTTTTAAATAAGCGATAAACAACTAATTAAATCCAGAATCATAACAGATTCAACAGTTAAAATTCTTGCTGGCAAACCAGTTATATTTTATCTAGAAATAAATCTTGAGTTGACATACATATAACTTATACCTCTTAGGCTCCTACATACCCACTTTCCTTTTATAAAAGGAAAAGAAAATATCATTTAGTTTTTTTAGATGTACAATTATAGGATGCAATCTAGTGAAAATTTCTATAAAATTTCTAGTTTGGAAATATTGGCTGTCTCTGATATTTATTGTTTCACTCTGAAAATGAAGTCTACCCTCATCGGAAGGCTGGCATGACTGTTAAGTGTATTTAAATGAAAGCTTCAATATGAAAAGAGATTCACATTTCCCAAAAGCAAATTTTCTTCTAAAACTGCAGATTGCCTCCAACACCTAACCTTACACAGTAGCCCTTTGCCTGTAGCTTTTAGCCTGTCCCCAAACATAGCATCATTATAGCACTTCGCACAAAGCTTGCTTTGTTTTGAAATAACTTGCGTGTGTGTTTTTGTCCACTGATCTGTACCAGGTACCTGGAAAGCAATAACTCAATCTTATTTATCTCTTGTTTGTCCACAGAAGACCAACACATCATAGGAATAAAAGTAAACCATCCTTTCCTGGTACTTTTGTTTGTTTTTATGGTTGGTACCCAAAACTGGCCGCAGTTGCCACACAACAATTTTCTAAGAAAGATGTCACCTTGCTGTTGAATTACACAGAATAGCTTTTGAGCTCCCCATTTGCCAGCAGAAAAATACGATGATGAGACATTTACATATATTCGCTTTTTCAACGGCTAGTGGAAGTGATAAGACGAGCAATTATTGCATTATATGAAATTATTTTTTATGTTTTTACTAGAATACAAATCCTTTAGAATACAGATCATGTCACAATCTCTTCACATGTCAACACTAAACACAGCACAGAATTTGACACTTAACACATACTCAATAAATATTGACTATTAATATAATAGCAATCAATTATAAATCAATATGAATAAAAAGGAAACCACCACCTTCATAATCATATCCAATAAAATATACAGTAAAAGACCTCTAGGTAGCCAAGAAAATGGTGGCTGCCTAAATCCAAATCTCTCCATACATGCTCCAAAACTATGCAGATCAACAAAACAAACAAATAATTCCATGCAAATGCCATGTTTTCAGCAAAACTAGCAGAGAACACAACCACCTTCAGATTATCTGAATAAAAAGAACAATTTACAATGCTAAAAGTCACCATTCACAATAAAGTTGAAACAGTTGTGACTATACATCAAATATCATAGTAACCACTGTTAAAAAGTAGAAACTATAGAAGATGCAAGGAGACATACACTGATAATAGAAGATTTGAACACACTATTTTCAATAAAACAACAAATTATGTGCACAAAATAAACTAAAAATAGTATGAATAATGCTCTACTCCAACAAAATAATACTAGGAATTAATAATAAAAAGTTTAAAGGCCTTTCTATATAGAAATTTTAAAAACCATATTTAACATCTCATATGAAAAGCAAAATATAAACCAAAATGATGAAATTTTCCTTATCATTACTTTGGAGAAATTCCATTCATCATAACCTCTGGGCTCCCCTGAAAGCAGTAATCAGATGAAAATTTATAAACTAGCACTCATAATAATTAAAACAAAATTAATTAAGTCAATTGAATTCCTCAATTAAAAGCTAAAATAAAGAATAAAGTAAACCAAAGAAAACTGCAAAGAAGGAAATAATAAAAAGCCAAAATGAATGAGTAAAAGTAATACTGTTCAATAGAACTTTCAAGTATCTGTACATATGAATTGTAATAAAAAGCAATAAAAAGAGTAAACTACTGATATATACAACAATTTGGAAGATCATCAAACACATTAGGCTGCCTGAAAGATGCCGGACACAAAATAAAAGGGAACTGCAATCTACAGATACGGCTAGGAGACCAGCGTGTGCCTGGGTGTGCGGAGAGACCGAAGGAACCCACTGCAGAAGGCATGAAGAATTTCTTTGGGGGGATGGCACTTAATGGTAGTGGTGGTTGCATGGGCATTTATATTTGTCAAAATCTATTGACTTGTACCCTTCTAATGGAAGCATTTATATATGTAAATTATATCTCAATTTGATTTAATAAAAGAATTTATACAGCTATGCTGATGTAAATAAACGAACACAGTGAGGTGAAACAATTCTGTTCCTTATAGCAGAATTCAACTAACAAATGTTGAAACAATGCTGAAGTTACAAAATTAACATATGCAGCCAATGTAATGAGCCAATCATGTAAGCATAATTATGGGATAATAAAATTAATGATTGAAAGTTTGATGAAAAAGCAAACTACACAATCCTAAAGTATCCTGTAACAAATTACGTAGCAATTACAAAAAGGAAAAGAGCACCTTTCTAGTGGAGAAACCAGGCAAACAGCACCTTAACCAAGTGATCAAAGTTAGCATCACTAGTAATGGGGCACACCAACATCATGTGCCTCCTGACATGGGGAACTGAGAACATACCCTCACATCATGGTGCTCCAGCCACAAACCTACTGAGATCATATAAAAATATCAAACATTAAAAAGATCACAGATATTGGTTTGTAGAAACATTAATTGCCTAAAACCAAACAGTGAATAAAAGCTGACATAAAATACAAAAGCATATTAAAGTGCCAGTTTAATAAAGAGGGAATCACTAATACACTGCCTTCCTTGCTAAGTACATATCCCTTACATGTATTCCTCATCACTCTAACAACCTTCAAATTCTTCATATCCTGAATCTAAAACTGTGGAAACATCAGGCAAGCCCAAACTGAGCACACTTCTACAAAATAACTAGTTTAAACCCAAGAAATAACAAGGTCATGAAAGACATATGACAAGTAAACCCATTGTGATTTTAGAGTGGATCCTAGACCAGATGAAAATATGTACACATATACATAAACATAAACATATATCCAGCTATCTATTAAATATAGGACAATTGGTAAAATTTTAACAATGTCTATCGATTAGATAAAATTATATCAATATAACATTCTTGAGTTTGGTCATTGTTCTGAGTTGTGTAAGAGTGCACGAGTGTTCTCATTGTTAGGTAATGTACATTGAAGTATTTAAGGATAAAGGGACATCGTATTTATAACATACAAAAGGTTCAGAAAAAATAATTGTGTGCATATGTGTATTCAAAGAACGATAAAGCAAATGTGGTAAACGTTAGCAATTGAGGAGTCTGGTTAAGGAGTAAATGGAAGTTGTTTGAATCCTTGGATTTTTTCTATAACTTTGAAATTATTTATTTCAAAATAAAATGTTATAAAAAATTGAAAAATACATTAAGTATTTAATAATAAATAGCACAATGTTAGTTTGTAGAATATGCATATATAGCAGGTTGTAAGAATAGGATGTATAATAATAATTATGATAAACCCATTTCCTTGATTCAAGGTAAGGAAAAATGGAAATAGAATTGACCCTTTTCTACTGCCTACTGGTCTCCATGATTCACTGAAACACAATTTCAAGCATTTCAAGACGGTAACTTACCTGTTCTCTCTTCCTTATTCATCTCTTCTGATACCACATTTCAATATAGTTTCATAAGATTCTCTTGAGGTTTAAGTTTCTGAGTTACTTCAGTCTACCTCAGTAAAATAGAAGCTTCCACCAAATCATGGTAAAATACAAAACCAAGAACTCTTAAGTGGAGGACACTTTATTTAAGACTTAGTTGATTCCTGGATGAGATTTCAATATGAGGCATTATATGTGAACAATTTATATTATTATTCCAGTAATATAAGTTGGATTGCTTATCTAAACCTATTTAAATCATATAAAAATATCAAAGATTAAAACTATAGTAGATATACAAAAGTTGTCTGGAAAGTATTCAGTCATGTAATATGAAAAATACAGGCATTTATGGCTGGATTTTTTTTTCCCAGACAGCCCTCTGTGTATTTAGAAACTGCTAATTTCTAAACAAAGCAAAAGACATTGCTTTTTTAGAAGGCATGCAGGTTCAGCTAATCTGACCATGCGTCCATGAAAAGTCAATGTTTTCCACATGATCACTTAGCTCATCTTGTTATCTTATCACCATTGATTTATCAGAACCAGTCAACTGCATTAGACACAGTAAATTAATGTCCACACTGGTCACTTTCATTGGCTGTTGTAAATACAAGTTTTAAATATCACTGTTGAATATTTCAGGACCAGTAGTACAGCAGTCACCTCCTCTGACCTACTGGCAATTATCAATGGTAAAATAAGAAAGTTGACTTCAAAAATGCACTGAGAAAACATATTGCCCTAGGAGCCAGTCCACCAGTATTAGCATTCTCTTGTTACATATATGCTTAATGAACAGCAGGATGCCAACAGGGCTTTCCAAAACAAACAGTAGGAACATTACACATAAGTCATTCCAAACAGACCCTGCATCTTCAAAATACTGCCATTTTGTCATTAATTTTTCAATAATAAAGTATCTTGGCTTTGCATCAAAACAATATAGGAGAGAAAGTGAGGGGATAAATGAAAAAGATTGGCACTGAGTTATTAGTTGTTAACGTGTTGTCTAATGAGTTTATGGAAGTTTTTATAGTATTTTTTCTAGTTTATCTACATTTATTCTGTACTTGAAATGAAAGCATTGTATTTTAAATGAGACAAGCATTCCTGATACTGATATGAAACTATGTGCAAAATATATTAAGGTCAAAAAAGAGACTGAAGGTATGGATAGTATGCTAATCTTTGGACTTAAAAGTATCTGGAGGTGGGGGAATATACATATTTTTATATGTAAAATAATAGCACAATATAACTCAGTGAAGACCACACAGACAGTAAATGTTCAATAGAAAAATGTTTCAAAAAATATATTTTATCCTTGGAAAGTTTGTCTGCCAAACAAGTACTCAATCATAATATGAAATCAATATATTGTTTAAAAAGGTAAGTCATTATAAAACATTTTGTCAACTGATTTACAATTATGGTAGCACAGGTCCACAGTCCCTTAACTGAAAGGCTTGAGCCACATTTGAGAATTCAGAATTATTCAGATCTTAGAAAGATAATATACAGCAGTCTGGTGGAGAGTTCTTCTATCTCTATTTCATACCTCCTGTGATGTCTGAGGTAGCACACCATAATTAAACACATTAACATTCTGTAATGAAATGTATGCATATTCAAATTGAGTCTAGCTTTGAAAAGATTGTTAAGTCCCCTCCGCTCAGGAGAGGTCAGATTTTGCAGTCAAATGACTTAAAAGAAAGCATTCAGTTTTCTGATATTTGGGATTTTAGAATTATAGATAAGGAAGCATAAATCTTCATTTACATAGCTACCAACAGAGCTGGGCATACAGGGAATTTTTTTTTGTATCTGTTAACTGGGTGACTGCCTGATATGAGAAAAATGTCATCAAAATGTTCTTGTTTCTTTCCAAGAGTCACATGTGTACATCACCCACATTAAGCTCAGCAAGTCAGCTGTGAGCTCGTGAGCTTTTCTAGTCAAAAAAGATCTGGTCGGACTACGAAATAGGACTACTTACCCAGCAGGTTGCCTCATTAGAAGATATAATATAATAGTTTCTATAATAGTTTCTATGTCTGGATTGGATTCTTGTTAGGATATTCAGTAGCTTTGCTTCAGTTCTTCCCAGAGTATCAAAATACTCACTGAGACCTTTGTCATTCAAAGTTCACCTCTGTAATAATGAGCATTTTATAAAAGCTTTGTTTTGATTGTTGTATATACTTTCTAAATGCTATTAATACAATCCAATGTCGTGTAAACTTCATTTTTTCTAAGAACATACATCTAAATAATCTTCTAGATGTTATTGGTTTGAAGAGTCTTCACAAAATAACATTTTTTTAAACAAAAGGTCAATAAATAACCACACATATGGTTGTTGCTCTGTTTCTCTGGATTTATACTAAATACTTAACTTTCCATTTATTTAATTAATTGGAAAAATGAGTAGAATGCTTTGACTGTCTGGGTGAAAGGTTTTATAATTAGGCTGACAATTAATAATTTCAATTGTAATTCAGTATAACTTAATTTTGCATCTACTAAAATCAATAAGGAAAACTACATACTGATCCTGCAAAAACATGTATAATCAATTGTAATTTCTTTCTCAGCAATTAATATTTTATATTTGGCATACATACATCCAAAACTAGTTTGAAGCCCAGATGCCCAGAAATACAATGAAATAATCCAACAGGAATTTTTAAAATGAGAAGCATTTCTATTCATAAGTGGAAACCTCATCACTATCTCAAATCTCATACTCTATTTGGCCAAAGTCACTTTTAGAAAGACTACCAATAAAGGAAAATAAATATTGGGAAAACTGTTATTTTTTAAATATTAAAAAATGTTCCAGTTTCAAATGTCACTTAGTACTCCAATCGATCTATGTGGGATTTTTACTATCACCTTCCGGGATACGGACCTATTAGCACTTAACACCAGGGTCAAGGAAGACAGTGAATGTAAAACTTGACCATTCTCGGTCTAATTGGTATCTTAAAGGTCCATGAAACTCATTGAGGGGCTTAAAAAAAAAAGCAGCAGTTGTTTTCAAAGCTTCATGCTTTACTACGGCCAGTAAGAGTTTGCTAGATTACTGGAAACTGTGTTCCATTTTTTTAAATAGGTCTCTACAGAGGGAAGTTTCAAACTCGACGAGAGAAGAACATACCTTCTAACACCACTCTGACTGGGCTGAGAAGTGCTTGTTTATCACGCTAAAGCTGAGATACAAAGCATATTGTTTTCCCAAACCCAAATAAATCACTCAATGTCCACTTTGACACTAACTACAAAAGATTTTACCAAAAAAAAAAAAAATCAAGGACCTCTTTAGGCTTACCTTTGCTGAACAAAAGGAAAGCAACATCCCATTCTTGTGGGTGCCAATTGTAAATGATGAATGAATCAACAGAAAGGAGAAGTAAATCAACACAGGGTCAAGTGGTCCAGATGTCAAAAGGCAGAGCAAAAAGGCAATTTGTTGTGATGTTTATGGAGGATTTTCCCAGAGAAAGTCACCAAGTACTGTGACGACAAACATAAAACGTACAGAAACACTTCCACTGACCCCAGGGATCTGTCTGCCTTCCTACTGGATGCACAAAAAGCATCTATGTAATTTTTACTAACCAATGTCACTCCAATAAATTCAATAATTTAAAAATAAGCATCTTTCCTTATGTGCTGATCTTTTGGGGGAAGATGAGGTGGTATCTTTTCTCTATGCTAGTTTATCTGGAGTATTTATCATCTGCAGCAGATGAACAGACCATAGACTGGAAAGATGAGGGGAAGGGAGCAGAGGGAATCTTAGAAATGGAAAAAGAATTAACAGAACATAAACCATCATAAAGTAAAGAACATGAAAAGAAAACCTATACTTCTATCAAAGATTCAAAGTTTTGCAGCAAAGTTGTTTATGAGGAAGTCATAGAATCATATCCTCTATTGAACATAAAGAGAAATTCCTTAGGCCCGAGCAGGCGAGCATCTCTACACATATGGGCCAAGATCTTTTGAGAAATAGAAAGACTATGCTCACGCCAGTCATTATTAACCAGTGTTATTGGTCCTGCTAGCCATGATTAGCAGGAGAGACTGTGGTTCTGTTGCAAAGTGTGAAAACACGTACCAACCACACAACCTGTGTGTTCTTCTATCTCAGGGGACAGAAAAAGCCTTCAAGAGAAACTTGTATTGGCACTATAATGCAAAAGTATCCAATCCATTCAGGAAGTCTAAAAATTCAGTCCTCCCTCCCTGCCACACACACAGTCTACTAATGAATCTGTGTGCATGGCTCTAAGAACCTTATAGTTTCCATCAAACTCTCAATGTGTCCTGAAAGGGTTAACAACCACCAATTTAACGTCTTCCCTAGTACCCAGATCTTGATTTCAAGGGTATTCTCCATTAAAAAGGAACTAGAACTCCTTAGAGACATGGCTGACTCTGTAACTGGTACAGGAAATAGACACCATGAACTGAAACTTCTTGTAGTAAAGAAGTGCTATAAACAAACAAACAAACAAACAATAAACTACAATGATAGTGATATATTAAAAGAATACTGACGCCAACTGAAAGAGCTCCTATGGACCACAACTGGAACATGTCACACAATAAAATAAGTTATATTAGATTATGACCCCAAATACAAAATATTCATGGGCTTAGTATATGCATAAATTATTGAGTAAGTTAATAAACTTATTCAGTTGATTGAATAAATGGGAGAGGACAGAAAAATCCTGCCTGCAGAAGAATTCCAACTGATTTATGTACAGACTCAGTCCTAAAGGAAATAGAATACCCTATTCCTTAGCTGTGAGCTATACCTAGTGCCTTCCTTCCAAAAACTACAGGATTGAAAAGAAGGAGTAAAAAGAGTAAACTTAGACTCGAGAAACCTGACAAATATTACCTCAGTCAGACAATTAAGATCACTATTGATATTATGTACCCTTAATATGCTATGATAAAATGGTACTTTATTAATAGTATGTACTCTTGATTTGATGTGATAAAATAGTGTTTTACCTTTTTAGTCTTCCTTTCAAAAAGACATATGGTAAGCTTAATGATGATAAAAACCTCAGGACATCTGAATTGTGAGCTATTCTACAAAATACTTGACTAATACTCCTCAAAACTGTCAAGGTGATCAAGAACAAAGATAATCTGAGAAACTGTCACAGCCAAGACGAGCCTCAGGAGACATGATAATCAAATGTAATGTGATAACCCTGAGTGAGAGCCTAGAACAGAAAAAGTACCTTGGGCCAAACCTAAAGAAATCTGAATAAACTATTAACATTTAATAATAACATATTTACATTGCTTCATGATTTGTTATAAATACACCACACTATTCTAAGATAGTAATAACCAGGAAGACCGGGCGTGAGGTATGCTCTCTGTACTACCTTCGCAATTTTTGTGTGTGAATGTAAAACTATTCCAAACTAAAATTTTTCTTTAAAAAATAAATACATGATTCCCAGGATACAGGGATATGTGACTAAAGGCAAGGAAGACATGTGAGCAAACAGACCTCAAGGAAACCATAAAGAAGCAAAACTTCTGGGGACCTCCTCAGAGGATCTCCTGGGTCTTCATCGGGTTTTCTGCTGATAAACATGATTCAACCACCAGCCTCTGCCTTTTTCTTATCAAAATTCCTGATTCCCAAGAAAGGAAATTTGATCAGTTTGCTTAGGTCAGATATATAATATGGATTGAAGTGGCTATAGCTCGGAGAGTAGTTTAACGACATGCCTGCTTTCTGAGTATTTTGAACAGACCCTAGAAATAGGGACTGTGCAATTTCAGTTATCCCAGAATCTGCTCTCCGAGGAGGCTTCAAAACAGCTCATTCAGACAGAATGGGATCAAACTGCACCAGGCACCCATATGGAGGAATAAATGAAAGCAAGGGACAATTCTGCTTTACTGTTTTTAGTTAGTGTCTCACTTAAGGTTTGGGTAAAGTTGCTGTCACAGTAAAAGCCAGGAATCTAACCACTCCATAAAATGGAAGTTCACTTTTCTCAAACATAACAATCCAAATGTGAATAGTCCAAATCTGGTGGGTTGGTGGCTCTGCCACTCTCAACACTGGGCTTTCAATTCTGAACCTGTATCATTTCATTTTGTTAACATTTTCCAGACAACGGAGAAGGGTTAAAAAGAATGGAAGGCAAGAAGCTTTCCTATTGAAAATCTTTAAAAAGTGAGGTGAAATTGCACATATCACTTCCATTTATTCCGCACCTCACCCCCACTCTCCAGCCAAACACGCCTTCTGCCTGTCACAAGGTCATGCCAAAGAGAGCTAGACCATATAGCCTGCAGTCATGTGGCCATGTACCAGCTAAAACTTCTATTACAAAATGGAAGAAAGAGACATTAATAGTGAGGATCATCAGTTATCTTTGCCATAGCCAAAAATCCTTAAACTTTCCATTCTATGGATAATGTTTTCCATGTTGATTAATTCACTTTACTAATATTTTGTCATCTCCACTGACTATGCTTAAGGATACCCAGTGAAAAACTCCATTTTATCCCAATATTTTTATATGCTTTATAATTAGGCTATTACTACAAAGTAGTTATAATTGGGGTGATTTAATATAACATAGTTGTAACTTAAATGCCCGGGGATTGGAATTGCTCCCCAGCATCCATCTCATCCTCCTCAGTTATGAAATAGCCATGCTGATAGATATAACCGTACCCGAGCTCCAGAGAGGAGGTCCAGTCCCTCTTGCCACAGTTATTAGTGCAGGGTGAGCACATGAAACACGTTGACCTAACTGGAATAGGTTTCAGGAACTTTGCTTAACGCATAGGAAAGTGGAGGGGGAGAAAAGAAAAAAGCCCAGTCAAAGTCTCAGGCTTCACCTGAGTAAACCACCTTGTATTTCAGGTGAGATGAGTGTGGTCAATGCACAGAACATTTAAATCTTTTGAATGAGACTGCAGATTTCCATGAGGATAAAGACTATAATTTTACACTTCTTTAAACACCCTCTCCCACCTTTATTGCAGGGCTGAGTTTCCACATCACTCACACAAAACTTACTCATTGGTGAATGTATTTTGGTTTAGAAAATCTAACATGGAGCAAGTCTTCTATCATAGCATCCAGGCAATGACTTATTTTACCATTTTTTCCCTGCTTTTCAATAATTGATGAGCTGTCATATAGATGCACCCAATAGAAAGTTAGGGTCTGTAATTGTTAAGTCTACTTGAATGAGAAACATTAAAAACAAGAATACAAATTACGTTTAATTAGCTTAGTAGACTGATCATCTTGCTTCATTTATTCAATCACTTGAGCCTGAGGAAATGGTAACCAATTGAACATTTCTCAGCACACTTCCATATGTGTACAGATAGTATTCTCTTTGTATGATGATTAAAACAGAAAGAAAAAATTAACTGAGATACAACTGATAGTGAAACTTCAAAACAAAATTTTATGAAGATTAAGGAAAAAGACCAAGTATTACAAAAAGGAACTTGGAGTGATACATTCTTCCTCTCATTAGCATCTAGACATTTCATAGTTAGCAATAGGAAGTGGTTCTCATAGAAAAATAATGAAATATGGCTTTGTCCCCTCAAGATTAGATTTATAAACTAAACACAGAGGTTCTCCAGAGAGGTCAAACATAGCTACGTAGTCCAATTGTTTTCATCACTGTGTTTATATGACAAAAACCACCTCTGACTACATTGAGAAAAATGTAGGAACAATTGTAAGTAGATCAGAAGGCTCCAAATATCAAACAAAAACCTAGAAAAAAGTCAAACTTAGAAATTGGCAGAAACCAAATACAGATGCTCAGCAGTCTAAGGAGCAGGCAATTCTCCATAGTCTCTTCTCAAAAGAATTTTCTGTCTTTATGTTACTCAACTCAGCATTCAAACTCCAGGGAGAAAAATTTTTAACCATCTAGCTAAGTGCCATGTTAAAAGGTCTAGGACACCTTGAGTAACAATTGTGCCAAACTACATACGATGAGAGGACAAATAATTCCTCTGTAAAAAATTGGGATTCTCTTTCTAAAAGAAGGACTGTCATGTCATTTCTAAATGACAAATATCCACTGCAACAAGTAGAAGTCTGAACCAGGTTTTAGATAAGAGCAATGTTAATGTTATCAATTACCTTGTTCAAGGCATATCCAATTTTCTTTTCTATCCTTGTTGAACATAAAATCACTTGCTAATCATTCATTGAAACAAAGGAAGATCCTTGTATCTTTATATGTAGATGAGTTAATAATTGCACTAAAACCAAACATTAATATTAGGATCCAAAATAGTTGGTTCTACTTTGGAAGGAGAGTTCAAGAAATGAGAGGACCTTATATCACCAATTTAACTTTAAATGTCTTACCATCAGTGGACACAAGTCTCATTTTCAAACCTTTCCTGTGTAGGCCAATGTGAATTAGGTGGTGAGTACATAGATTTTTAATGGAAAGATGATATGATGCACTATGGGACTATAAAATAAAAGGCACTCATTCAGTGGGGGTGGGAAGTGCTATGAGGATTAAGGTCCTTTGAGTTAATTTTCTATCACTTAAGTCCATAAGAAATCTAATAAACCACTTTAAAATTGACTATTCCCAAAAACTAGTCTTTGAGTTTCCCTACATACTTCCAACCTTCCTGGTTTTTATAGATTCTTTTACTACCTAAGCTATAATGGAAAAAAAAAATAAAAATAAAGGAGTCGATCAGATGGAACTTTCTTCAAGTTTTGGAACCTTCCTAATAATAGTATATGTTCAAACCTGTTCTATCCACAATTATTCTTCTCTCCTTTGATACAAACACAGGGAAATATTGTCCAACTTCTTCCTTTCCCAAACTAATGTTCATTTCATCTTTCTCTCATTTCTTCCATTAGCATGCGTTCAGTATCTGTTACTATACACAAGGCACTGGGCTTAGCTATAGATATACAAGGAAGATTAAAATTCATCTCTTACACTTAAGAAACCTACCGCCTAGCAGAAGATACAGACATAGAAATGCACAATTGAATACTATTGTGTTAAAGTGATAAAAACATGCATAGGGCATTTAAACAGCAAATAAAGCAAGCAGTTCTCTAACCAAGCATGCCAGGGAAGGAAGAAGAAATGCGAAAAAAGTGGTGTCTGGGAAGGCCTAGTAGTAGAGAGTCATTTTAAAGGTAGGAGTTAGAAGAAGTTAGGCATATGGGAGAAAGAATATTCCAAGCAAAGGAGGACATTCTAGAAGACACAGGGATAAGAAGCAAGATAGCGTATGCAGTGAGCCACAGTCCTGAGTTAGTGACAAATAAAGGTAAATCAGAGAGCCAAGAAATGAGGCACTTTATGATCATTGTAATGAGCATAACTGAGGGGCTCACCCAAGGGGTGTTATTGGAGGATTTGGGGCAAATATATCACATGATAAAATTTATGTTTTACAAGATCACTCTGCATGCTCTATGAAGGACTACAGAGAGGAAAGGGCTAAAGTAGGGAAATCAGGAGGATACTTCTAAACTCCAAGGAAAAAAACAGTGGTGTTTGGACAAGGGTGAATACAGTGAGAAATATTTTAAAGACAGAGCTAACAGGGTTGGTTAATGGATTAGAGAGAGAAAGGAGAGGATACTAGAAGAACACCTGCATTTTTGGCCTGAGCAACTGAAGAAATGGAAATACAATTTATTAGAATAAATAATACTGGGAAAGGAATCGTTTTTGAGAAAAACAAAGACATTATTTATAAATGCGGTATGACAGAGATAGAAATTAGACATTTAAATGCAGATGTCACATAGGCAGCTGGATGATACAGAAGGCTGGATTAAGAGGATTGGTCAGGATTCAAGACACACGCACATTATTTCAAGATATGAAACTATAAGATCACTTTCAAAGTGATCGTAACCGAAAAAGAGATCTCAGGATGCAAAGGCACTTTAACATTTAGAGGTTGGAGAGGAAGATAGCAAAGGACATGGAGGAAGAAGAGCTGCCAGTGAGATGGAAGGAGTTTCAGGAAAGAATATATGAGAACATGTTTCTAGGAGAAAAGGAGAAACCAAATGGTGCTGAGAACTTCATTTTCCAATTTAGGGTTGAAAAATGTTTTGGGGAACCTTATTCTACCATTAATTTGCATCCCCCTGGCCTTCACCCTCTGTCTCCAGAGTGGTCCTACCAACTGACCACAGCTATATCTTTCCTAGCAACCAGGAAAGTAGCCCTTTTAAGGTTTATCATCTCTTCCCAAAAATAAGGTATCAAAATCACGTTTAACGCGTACCAGGGGACAATGGTTTAATAGTGCAAGAGTTAGCACAGGCAAAGAAAAACAGATTCAGAGAGCAATTACCTTGGACATAAAATTAGAAGTTGTTTAAATCAGGTGAAACATTTTCAATCCTTTATCCTTTTCTAATATTCTTGTCTTCACAACTCACTGCAGCAGCATTACACACAGCTCAGGGGACTACCCCAATTTAGGAGCTTCAATTTTTCCCATTTTGAAAGCAATGCTGATGGATAGTATTAATATTATCATATTGCATCAGAAAACCTGTTAAATATTTACTTTTCAGTATTTATAACATCAGTTTTCATTACCTGGAATGGCAGTGAGGATTGCCTAGACAGTACCGGCAATTTTCCAAATTCTAAGATTGATCTAAAGTTTTGCTGATTTAACTTTGGAAGCAGAGACCAGGTCATCGACAGCAGTTAAAGAAGTGGTTCTTAATGCGCGATCGCCTGGGAAGTCGTGAGAAATGTGAGTGCTCAGGCCTGAACCCAGACCTACTAAATCAGACACTGTGGGTAGAGGCCAGCAACTGGTGTTTTAACAAGCTCTCCAGGTGGCTACAATGTACAGAAAAGCTTTAAAAGCAGAGTTAACAGCTGAGAAGTAGGGGATAAACAAGGTGGAAGGAGGGGAGGAGAGGGGGAA